>CAJPEX010004787.1:0-19602 GCA_905338405.1 Notodromas monacha | reverse complement strand
TAAATTATGACGCTTGTTCTTTCAATCTGCCTTTGTGCGTTTTTTATTTTTTATTTCCCTGGATATGATTTTCCCGCTTGTTTTCCCAAGTGGTGAAATCTCTTGTTTAATGATAGAAAAAAAAACCCAAGACTCCAAAACACGAGATTCAGCTTGTTCAATGTGAGTAAATAACCCTCTCGCGTCGCTGCGTGATGGATTAGGTTACCTGAAAATAGGACTATTATCCTGATACTCCACCTAGCTCACCAAAATGGGTTATTTTGTCTCATCAGTCCTCTCAAAACGAGGTGTTGCTGTGGCACGTCACTGGAGCACAAAAGCCAATAACCATGTCAAAAGGAATCTTGAAATATATACAAACACTGGCACAATAACACGCCACATAAATAGCCACCAAGAAACAGGCGCAGAAAATGACGTAAATCCGTGGTTGCCGTTGGATCCCGTTATTGAAAAAGCCCTGACCGCGAAACAAAACGATGTCTTCAAAATAAATATACTGTGACGAAATGCGTCGAAAACCTGAAAATAAACCTGTTACAGTGTACGAATGCAAGTTGATGTCATTCAAAAGGTTTTTTCTCTCTTTTGTTTTTAGTTGACGTAAACATTTTTGATGTCCTGAGACGAGTGCTAGAAAAAAACTTTGTTCCCATCACTCACACTCACCATGTGTTTCCATCTTTAAAAATACGGATCAAATTTTTGAGAATTTTCAAAGATTTTTAAAATGTAATGCAGGTCTTGCCCCGCAATTTGACCCTAATCCATTGCTGGACAAGGGTTCAATTGTGAAGTGGTTAAATTGCAAGACAACAAAAAATTCAATGTTTTCTATATTTTTTTTAACATTTTGGTCTCTGTGTGGGTTGAACTGTGGGGCAGAGGTTGAATTGCGAGTGAACCTCCCAGTAAATTTGGCCATCAAAATGCAGAATCTACAAATTGCATGGTGGTCAAATTTCAAGGTACCGCATGTACTTTAGTATTCAAAGTGTACATGCAGCACTTCAGTAAGAAGTGCGCCTGGGTTTTTCAGTCAAGAATTTTAAATAAAATTGTATTCTTGTCTAAAACACACGCACCCCATTTTAGTAACTTTTAAACTGCAATACAGAATTTCAAAGGTGAGACCAACCAATTTGAACTTAGACATGAATTGAACCCGAAATTAAGTAATTTATCCTTTATTTCAAAATGGGAACACAATTCTGTTATACCTAGTCCCAAATTTCCATTAAAATCGAGTATAATATACACACCTAAAATTTTTAAATTTTCAAATATCCCTTTCCCCTTGAATTTGAGAAAAAGGACCACGCAGTATCCCAGTAAATAGTTTGATCAAAATAAATACAACTTGAGCCTTTTACACATCTTACTTCGAAGTAAGATTTAACTATCTAAACCCCAGACAGTTTGAAAAGTCCCTGCTATATTAGACTATCATCAGACGAGTCCACAAGATTATTTTCAAATTCACCCCTCAATTGCATCATCTAAGGGTGGAAATCTCTTGATGCAACATATTGCGCGAAGGTTTTGGCAATCAAATATTATTGTGGTAAGACACGTTTCCTCTTTTTTTTGTGTGTGCGGAGAAATGCCGTAAAACCTGCTGACCCAGTTCTTCCCAGTTAAAATGGCTCCGATTACCCAGAAATTGAGGATGAGCTAAGAGAAATAAAATTGCGGAAAGGCGGCAGCAGGGCCTGTGTATATAGGTGTTGGAAAATAGCACTGGAACAATTACCGAACCCGGCCAACTTTGAGGGAAGACTTGTTCGTTGGATCACAAAAGGCAACACCGGAAGTGTGATGACGCAACTTTGCAGTGTTCGTCTGCGCACCTGCTTCCCATCAGTTTCCTGTCTTCTTTGTCCCATCAATCCCCCTGGTCAAATCTATTTCTTCTTTATCCTTTTTTATATGTTAAAAAATACATTTGCCCCCCCCCCCCCCAGCAGTGGACTGGATAGCTGCTATCCATTAAAAGTCGATCGACATGACCAATAATAGTCACATTTATTTCTCTGTAATTTTCTTCAGATAAATTGACGCGAGCAGATCAATCCAACTCAAAAGGAACTTTTCTTGGCCGGATCGCAATATATAGGGGAGACCCGAGATGCGGACGCACCGACATACACACACGACTCGGGTTGGGGACACTTGAAATGTCTCAAGATACGGACATTTCACCGACACTTCCATAAAATATGGAAAACTGGATCTATCAAAATATTATCTCTTGAACAAATTGAACTTTTTATGCTAGAAAATAATTTTTATTATAAATCCACTATAATTTATTTTCCAAATCGGGCTAATTTTTCGCCTGAGTTCTTCCCTTCATCTGAGCACAGTGTATACATACGAATAGTTTTGCTTTTTTTGCTTTTTGAATTTATTTTCTTGCCAAAACATCAGAGTATATTTCATTTTCTTCTGCACTGTTATAGAATGAAGTTGAGAAAAACTGTTTTGTTCAATTTTTAGAGGGGTTTTTTCCTAATCTTCGATCAACAGTTGAAGAAATTCAACATTTCCTCATTGAAGTCCCAGGCCAAAGTGATCCAACGTATGGACATTGACAGAAAAAAACGGACAAGCCCGGATTTTGTCCGCATTTCGGGGCACCTCTGTTGTAACATACAAACGAATAAGAATAACGATAGTCATTGTCAAGTTCGCAGATCCAGACTTTAATTTTCACGTCAAACAAAAGCACGGATCAATATTTTCTTTGTACCATAAAACACGGGGCTCCACTCAGATTTTTAATCACAGGATAATGTGTCTTGTCCTTACTCTGTATTATATCCACATGCGGTAGGGTGAGATTAAAAGTCCATTACTTTTGAGAATGGATATCCTTTTGTTTCTTCCCTTTGAAAGTCCTTGAATCCATTAATCATCCCTTAAGGCTGATGATTTGCCAAGAAGTTTGCCAATGAAAAGCCAAGGATATGGATGTAATGGGCTCAGAGCACTTCTGGGTATAATCGGCGCGGTGTTCTGTTATTTTTTTTTTCGATTTTGAGACATCTTTTCTGGATACCGAAATGAATAGGGAGCAGTGAAATCGAGAATAACAATTACATTTTCATTAAAAAGATTTCAACTTTGACGCACTATTTCTGCAATACATATGAAATAGCGAGATTAATGCCGTTGCAGCTATACATATCTACAGCAGCTCGAAGATTTATGAGAATGTTATTCTCTTCAGACTACGAAAATGTTTCTGAAGCCTCCTGATGATGAACATGCTTTTTTTTTATTCAAACAGCATGTCTGGTATTTATATTTTTCTTGAGGGTGAAGTTCAATTATTCAGTCGTTCGTGGAGAAAAGCGCGCAGTACGAATTTTGACTTTTATCTCAAAAACTCAAGAAAATTGCTAGCGCGAACCCTTCTGATACATATTTATAAAAAACATCGTAAATGCACTGATTTTAATTTGAATCCAGCTCATGCAGGCGAGAGATTCAGGCAATAGCTAATATAGTAAGATTTCTCCTCAGTAACTACAAGTCCACACTGGATGAAGGTAGACTCGGGAATGACTAGACACCAATATTTGAATACTGACGGTCTATTCACATAAGTACACTTTTGCACACAAATCAGAGATCTGCACACTTCCGAGGTTCACGGTAGAATGAGGCTTGGCTTGCCTCTTGCTATACAAGATGGCCGGCCGCTGGCGCGCGGGCCATTGTGCTGGCATACCCTGATTGAGTATGAGGTCAGAACGAAGCTTGTGTCGAATACGCGTAATTCTTGTCGCGCGGGACTAATGGCCGCTGGCCATTACTCTCCCCCCCCTGAAAAAGAAAGGTGCCGGCGGCAGCGAAAAAAATCTGGGGGCGGAGGCCACTGATTTCGGTAGCGCGCTGGGCGCCGGCGCTGTTGTTTGGGGCGATGCCGATGATCTGCGTTTGCGAGGCCGAAGGTTGAGAAGTCCTCAGTAGTCCTCGTGGGTGAGGGGCCCCTGTCCACTGAGTGGGTGCGCGAGCGTGGCGCTTGGCGGCTTGACGTCCGTTTCCTCTTCTGCGGCCGATGATGATGCCGAGGATGGAGACGGGGAGAGCTGGAACCAAGGGCGTTTCTTGCTGCCATGATGTCGGGCGGGCTGTGGTTGCGGCAACGGGGGTTTGGCAACGCTCTCGGGTAGCAGAATGTCCTCGCTCGAGACGGGGGAAGGCCGTATCCCGGTGGGGCTGCGTGGATGATGGTCTATGTGGCGACGGGCGTCGTGGTTGTGCCCATGTTCGTGTGATGAAGAGCTCCCGCGGGGAGCTGGCGCGCCTTGGTTGACGCAATGGTGGCTGTTGCTCTGATCGGTCGCGTTCTCGTCGTTGCTCGGGTGATCGGCGGGGTCGAGTAGCCCGTGCTGGTCATGGTGGGGATTGGTCTCGTTGTCGGTCTTGTTCGCAAGGCGGAAGCGAGGGCAATCTTCGTTGTTCTGCGGAGAAGAGAGGTTGGGGTTAGGTGCCAGTCGTAAATTAGCTGGGCATGTCTTGGGGGGGGCGGTTGGAAAAGAGTATTTCTGTAACTCCCAGGCGTTCGCGAGGTGTGGCCCTTTTGCTGTTGCAATGATGTAGGCGCCTTTTCCTTGGTAGCGTATGATTTTGAATGGTCCGTAGCGCTTGGGTAGGACGCGGCGGTGCGCCGCCTGCTTTTCGGTGGTTTTGAGCCGAGGCCGCAGCATCACCATTTGCCCCGCATGGAACGGCGGCATTTTGCGTTTGTTGGCCTGTTGCGTATATTGGTCGCAACGGCGTTGGGCCGTTTGTTGTGCGGCCTGAAGTTGGGCCAAAATGTCCCTGGGGGGGGGCTTGGAATTTGATGTCGGCCGGTGTCAGCATTGGCTTTTTGTGCCATAGTTCCAGCGGGGATAACCCGGTGGTGGAGTGAGGCGTGCAGTTGTATGCCATTGTGGCTTCATACAGGACTTGGTCCCATGCAGTAGCGCTTGGTGCCGTTTTGGCGAGGATGGCGGTTAGGGACTTGATTGTCCATTTGCAGGCGCCATTGCCCTCTGGGTGATATGGTTGTGCAATGTGCACTTCCATGCGGTTTGCTTTGGTAAACCTTTTAAATGCCGTGGATGAGAAGACTGCTGCTCCGTCGGAATGAATAATTTCGAAGGACCCGAGCTGCGCAAAGACATCTGCAATGAAGCTGCAGAGTGCGTTGGCTGTTGCCCGCTTTACCGGCTGCGCAATGGCGCGTCTGGTGTAATAGTCGACTGCCACCAGGGCGTATCAATTGCCCGTTTGTGATGGCGGGAATGGCCCCCAGAAGTCTACTCCCAGGCAATCGTGTTTGTCCGTGGACCGTAGGCTTCTAGGTGTGTTCCAATTGTGGCTGTCGCCGGGTTGAAGGTGAAGCATTTTTTGCATTCGGCAACCCTTTTAAAGATTTGCGCTCGCATATCAGGCCAGGTGTAGCGCTGGCGTAATTGGTGGAACATTCGTTTCCAGCTGGGGTGTCCCATTTTGATATGATATTCGTCTATCATTTTCTGGCGTTCGGTTTCGTCCGGGATCTCCTTCAGTTGGATGGTGTTAAGGCAAATGCGGCTAAGGGCATCTGGCCCTGTCAGGGTTTTCCTGGGTCTATGTACCAGAGTGTAGTCAAAAGATTCCAGCTTCAGCTTGAGACTGATGAGGCGCGTGTTGGACAGTTCGCCAAGTAGAGCCTTGTGGTCTTTGATGATTTTGAAGGGACAATGTTCGACATAGTGCCGGAATTTTTTCGTTGTCGCCCAGACTGCTGCAAGCAGCTCTCGCTGCATGTTGGAGTAACGTGTTTCTGCGGGGGTGAGGACCCGGCTCGCATACTCCATGATGTGGGGTTGTCCTTCTGGGTCGATTTGGACGAGGATGGCCCCAATTGCCAATGCGGACGCATCTCAGTGAATTTTGGTGTCCCATGTCGGGTCAAAACGTTCAAGCCAAGCGGCGTTGGCTATTGCATTCTTTAGGGCTTTGAACGCGTCGATTGCTTCTGGTGACCATACAATGGAGGTGGCTGGTTTCACCGGAATTGTTAGTCGTAGGACTTTTTCTAGATGTGCGAAATTAGTGGGCACATGCGCTCGTAGGTAGGTGGCGAGGCCAAGGAACCGCTGCATTTGGCGCGTTGTTGCCGGTTGTGGGAAGGCTTGGATGGCTTTGAGGTGCTCTTCCGCGGGGCGCGTGCCCATCTTGTCAACAATGTGGCCGAGAAAGGTGATGGATTCCGCCAAAAATTTTGATTTGAGGATGTCGATGGACGCTCCTGCGGCCGCGAGCGTATCAAGGACCTGTGCGAGGTTGTCGAGCACCGTTTCGAAGGTGTTGCCAAAAACAATGATGTCGTCAATATAGACTAAGCACTTAGTGTATAAGTGCGGGTGGAGTATGGTCTCCATGGTTTGCTGAAAGATTGCGGGCCCTGTTTTGAGGCCCTACTGTAAGACCGTGTACTGCATCTGCCCCGTGTAGGTGGAGAATGCGGTTTTGTGGCAATTGCCATGCGCGATGGGGATGTGATGGTATCCCAAATGCAGGTCGAGGCAACAGAAGTAGGCGTTTTGGCACCCTAATGCGTCAAGGATGTCCTGAATGACTGGCATTGGATAGTTGTCTGCCAGCAAGACTTTGTTGATTTCCCGATAGTCCTCCACCAGGTGCCATCGCTTGATCGCAGGGGCGTTGGGATCGTCGTCTTTTGGTGTCAGGAAGGCCGGGGAATTTACGGTGGATTGGGCTGGTTCTATTATACCCGCTCGGGTGTAATTGTCTATGATGTGTTGGAACGCCGGCCGCTTGTCGGGCGAGAGCCTGATGCGGCAACTGGGTTCGGGATCCTCTCCGTTGGTGGGTAGTGACGCCACGTGCTGCGGAAAGAGCCCGTGTTTACCGCTCCACTGGAAAATGTGAGGGGCGTAGCGCCGTAGGAGGGCCATGATTTGTTGCTGCTCCGTTGGCATGCCGTGGACGAATGTGATACCCTCGCCTATCGGCGCTTTCAGGGCTTCATTGAACTGTTTGATTTGTTGGAAGCCGGAAAAGACTTGCTGACCGTTGAGAGTGACGCAGAAGGGGAGATTCTTAAGCGTGTTGAGTCTGAGAATAACGGGATAGTGCGCGTTGGAGAGGAGCAAGAAGGTGGCTTTGTACGCAGCCGATCCAAGAGTAAAAACAGTACTCACTGCGTGACTGACGGTCATGGAGACGTGAAGCACCGCCGCGGATATCCTCGCTTTGGTTGGGTGTGGGGACAGGCCGACTTCCTCTGCAACGTCCGTTGCCATGAATGATTTTGTTGCTCCAGTGTCAATCAGGGCGGTCACCCGTTTGTCTTTGATCGTTATGATGATGGTCAGGCTGTCATTGGTAGGCGTGGGGATCAAGCAGAGGACAGCCGTCACTGCCTGATCTTCCCGTTTCCCGGACATGTGGCTGCCGTGTGTCCTGTATTTCCGCATTGGATGCATTTAGTAGGTTGAATGGATTGTGCGGGGGATGGCGTATTCACCTGGTTAGCCAGGTTGTTCCGGCATTCCTCGGTTGAATGTGCAACCATGCGCCCCGGGTGATAGGAGCAGCTTTGTAGCGGGCGCCCTTTAGCCATTGTGGATGGCGTGGATGCTCGTGAGCTTGCTTGCAACATTGTGCACTCGGCCGTGCTGTGGAAAACGTACCGCTGGTGGTTCTCGCAGTAGTACTTTGTGACGCCGGATGCCGTTGTTTTGGTCGGGCGGCTGGCGGGTGACTGCGGCGCCGGAGACGTGGCCGGTTTTGGCGTGGCCGGATGTGTTCATCTGTATTCGTCGGCCATGACCAGGCACTCATCCCATGTGAGGGAGCGATTGGCTGTTGCCTGTGCGTGGAGTTGGGCGTGGAGCCCGCCGGTGGTGATGGACAGGAGTTGTCCAATGAGAGCCCGCGTGATTGCGGTTTCGTGCTGCCCAACCTCGTTGGCTGGTAGGGCAAGGTATCTGAGGTATTCATTGCGCAAGCATGGCCTGAACTGCGAGATGTGGTGATGGACAGGAGTTGTCCAATGAGAGCCCGCGTGATTGCGGTTTCGTGCTGCCCAACCTCGTTGGCTGGTAGGGCAAGGTATCTGAGGTATTCATTGCGCAAGCATGGCCTGAACTGCGAGAAGAGTTTGTTGGGCGCTGGGCGGAACTGCTGGAACCTGGTAAAATGTTCAAATGGTGAGAGTCCAAACCTGGCTTTGAGTTTGTCCACGATCACGTCGTAGTCCTCGAATCCTTGGTTGTAGAGCAGTTGGGTTGCCTCTGCCACCTTTGGTTGGGAATGCTCGATGAGGCAGTCGACTTTTGTGAAGTTTGGCGTTCCATCATGTTTGAAGGCGGTCTCCAGGCGGTGTAGATACATTTCGATACTTTTGTTCGGGGATTGATGCGGGTAGTCGACGCGTCTGCCCAATAGTGATCGCGCTAGCAGTTCCGTGGACCCCGGTCCCATCTGATAGTCAGGTGGCGAGCTCAAGATGATGTTGAGTGGCGTTGCACCTCTGGCCTGAAGCGCGATGATGAGTTTGTTGTGTGGTACTTCGTTGGCGTTTGGTATGCCGTTTGCTATCGCGTACGTACGTATGGCATTCAGCATCAGGAAATTCCATTGGTTGGCTGTCGCCCATTGTTGCGATGACGCTACCGGCTGCGGCGACGCGTTCGTGTTGGATGGCCCTGGTTGGGGCTCGGTTTTGGTGCGGTCACTGTTCATTGCAGGTTGTTGTTGATCGGCTGAGCCCCCAGTAAGATTTCTCCTCAGTAACTACAAGTCCACACTGGATGAAGGTAGACTCGGGAATGACTAGACACCAATATTTGAATACTGACGGTCTATTCACATAAGTACACTTTCGCACACAAATCAGAGATCCGCACACTTTCGAGGTTCACGGTAGAATGAGGCTTGGCTTGCCTCTTGCTATACAAGATGGCAGGCTGCTGGCGCGCGGGCCATTGCGCCGGCATACCCTGATTGGGTATGAGGTCAGAACGAAGCTTGTGTCGAATACGCGTAATTCTTGTCGCGCGGGACTAATGGCCGCTGGCCGTTACTATATGTTCTACTTCAAAAAATGTCTGACACCAAAGTTGAAAACCATCACGTCGAATTATATCATGCTGAAAACATCGAAAACAGTGAAAAAATAATTTTGAAGCAAAAATTCTGCTATGGTCCAGGACGTTTTAAATTTAACTTATGCACAACTTTGAGGTGGATCTAGTGTGAATCTGCCGTTTAAAAAGAAACTGGTTCCGGGAAGAAACGCCTTTTTGAATATTTTCCGTGCTTGAGAATGTGGGCATGAAACCAATTCATCTGATATGCCCACGATTCTCGCGGCAAACTCTAAAAATTAAAAAAAAATTAAATAAACTTGATGCTGTGTTTTCCAGTGAAAAGAAGCAAAATGTGCTATTTTTGATGAAGTGAAAAGATATGCCAATCCACAAAACGCAGAGTGAAAGAGGCTGAAGTTTTGCAGGGAAGGGATAAAAATAAATAAGAAGCGGACTCGCTGATTGATTAAAACTGTCGAGTCGACAGCTACGGCGACGCCCGCGAATTTCAGGGCTCCACATGTGCCACTGTCACACATGAAGGCTGAAAAGGAACGCATTTATCTCCTCGACGACGACAGGGAAGACGACGAACGACGTTTTTTCAGCATGCGTCCGGGCTGTGTGACACCAGCAACCGCCCATCCTTCTCATTTTTATTTGATTTTCTTCAAATAAATAAATCTGCGCCCAAATTTTCTACTGTGAAAGATGTGTTTTTTGTATCCTAGCTTTCCAAGAAAAACATACACACCGCAATAATTCTTCAAATGCAGATGAAATATCTTCTTAGCCTGCTGAGCCTATTTTATTGGAAGGATTTGTTCATCTCATCATCACCTCTGCCATTCAACTTCAACTCTTTGTGCAGTTTTTAGCACTGAACTTTGAGATTTAGTTGCAAAAACTAATGGCGAATCAGCTAAGACTAGAAAATTCTGAAAGAAATACCTTCCAAGCATCAATTCAGATATATAAACTACATTATGAATCAGCATTCAAAAAATGCAATGAGATCCAGATTGATCTACTGATTTACTTTGGTTATTTTTTGCGACTTTTGATTTTGACCATAGTTGATTGTGAATTGTTTCGGATGCACTGGAACTTATGATAAATAATGGATGAAAATCAACTTTGAAGAATGGCAAGAAACTTTGTATAAATCGCATATTGAATATAGACAAATCTGACAAAGACATGGGTGTTTCAAGAACATTGCTCATTATGCTCGTATTTTTTTATCATCTGGCCACATATTCGCACCCAAGAGCAGAAATACAAGGTCACTGATGCTTCATAATGCCAGTAATGGCAAGTTTTCGCAACAAGAATCATCAAATGGGATCTTCATAAGAAACCTTGAATATTTTCGAAAGAATCCTGATGAAATTTGAAAACCGTTGTGGATATATAGTCTGAGCATCCGTATCAGTTCTGCACACTTCCCACGAGAAAAAAATAATCATGGAAAATTTATTTTCTCTGGGAATGGATTTACGTGTTTTATTTTTCGGAATTTTCTATCACATGCTTCCTAAAATCAAAACTTTCATCTTAATCGAGGACCACCAACACTCGCAAAACTCCTTGGGCTTCGTTGGTGGTAAAAATGCCTGAACTGGAAAGTTCGCGCATTTCGGAACGCCTTTGTCGAGCAGTGGACTGTCTCGGGGGAAATTTTCAATTTGAAATTCCAAAGTGAATATAAAAAAAATCTAAAATATGTCCAGTGATTCGAATTTGAAGAAGACGGAAATCAGCATAAGCCTTCAAAATGAAAAAATAGTGTCTGGGGTGTTTCTTGACTCCGAGATTTTTTTTTTTATAGATAAGCATTTCTTTCAAAATTTAACTAACCGATGAGAATTAGCATACGGTCATCAGCAGCTATAATTGAATTATTATCATGCATAAAAAGAAGATAGTATTCATAGAAAACTTTTGCTTTTATCGCAGGTGTGCTTTTATCATGCTGTTGACAATTTTACCCGCGTGTCGACATTGGGTTTTCATCGCCGTCGCTCTAACCATCCTCATCGTCACTGACAACAATCCGCAAACACGATTTGCAGAAGCAACAGGGAAACTGTTCGAGTTTCCAGAACCGCCTCCACAGGCTCTGGATGACCCAAATTTCAGGCAAATTGTCGGTGAACCCGTGCTTCTCACAGACTATATTTCAAGGGGTCAAATCGACGAGGGTCGACGCGCTAGTGCAGTTGTGATCAACGAGACCGTAATTCCTGAATTGGCAGTCTTCAATAATCAGGGCAGGGTCACGTTCACCGGCTTTCTCACTGTCAACAAGGATTGCGATTCCAACCTCTTCTTCTGGTNTTTTTATTTGATTTTCTTCAAATAAATAAATCTGCGCCCAAATTTTCTACTGTGAAAGATGTGTTTTTTGTATCCTAGCTTTCCAAGAAAAACATACACACCGCAATAATTCTTCAAATGCAGATGAAATATCTTCTTAGCCTGCTGAGCCTATTTTATTGGAAGGATTTGTTCATCTCATCATCACCTCTGCCATTCAACTTCAACTCTTTGTGCAGTTTTTAGCACTGAACTTTGAGATTTAGTTGCAAAAACTAATGGCGAATCAGCTAAGACTAGAAAATTCTGAAAGAAATACCTTCCAAGCATCAATTCAGATATATAAACTACATTATGAATCAGCATTCAAAAAATGCAATGAGATCCAGATTGATCTACTGATTTACTTTGGTTATTTTTTGCGACTTTTGATTTTGACCATAGTTGATTGTGAATTGTTTCGGATGCACTGGAACTTATGATAAATAATGGATGAAAATCAACTTTGAAGAATGGCAAGAAACTTTGTATAAATCGCATATTGAATATAGACAAATCTGACAAAGACATGGGTGTTTCAAGAACATTGCTCATTATGCTCGTATTTTTTTATCATCTGGCCACATATTCGCACCCAAGAGCAGAAATACAAGGTCACTGATGCTTCATAATGCCAGTAATGGCAAGTTTTCGCAACAAGAATCATCAAATGGGATCTTCATAAGAAACCTTGAATATTTTCGAAAGAATCCTGATGAAATTTGAAAACCGTTGTGGATATATAGTCTGAGCATCCGTATCAGTTCTGCACACTTCCCACGAGAAAAAAATAATCATGGAAAATTTATTTTCTCTGGGAATGGATTTACGTGTTTTATTTTTCGGAATTTTCTATCACATGCTTCCTAAAATCAAAACTTTCATCTTAATCGAGGACCACCAACACTCGCAAAACTCCTTGGGCTTCGTTGGTGGTAAAAATGCCTGAACTGGAAAGTTCGCGCATTTCGGAACGCCTTTGTCGAGCAGTGGACTGTCTCGGGGGAAATTTTCAATTTGAAATTCCAAAGTGAATATAAAAAAAATCTAAAATATGTCCAGTGATTCGAATTTGAAGAAGACGGAAATCAGCATAAGCCTTCAAAATGAAAAAATAGTGTCTGGGGTGTTTCTTGACTCCGAGATTTTTTTTTTTATAGATAAGCATTTCTTTCAAAATTTAACTAACCGATGAGAATTAGCATACGGTCATCAGCAGCTATAATTGAATTATTATCATGCATAAAAAGAAGATAGTATTCATAGAAAACTTTTGCTTTTATCGCAGGTGTGCTTTTATCATGCTGTTGACAATTTTACCCGCGTGTCGACATTGGGTTTTCATCGCCGTCGCTCTAACCATCCTCATCGTCACTGACAACAATCCGCAAACACGATTTGCAGAAGCAACAGGGAAACTGTTCGAGTTTCCAGAACCGCCTCCACAGGCTCTGGATGACCCAAATTTCAGGCAAATTGTCGGTGAACCCGTGCTTCTCACAGACTATATTTCAAGGGGTCAAATCGACGAGGGTCGACGCGCTAGTGCAGTTGTGATCAACGAGACCGTAATTCCTGAATTGGCAGTCTTCAATAATCAGGGCAGGGTCACGTTCACCGGCTTTCTCACTGTCAACAAGGATTGCGATTCCAACCTCTTCTTCTGGTTTGTGCCTGCCAAGGTAATTTTTTTGCAAATTTCTTTTATCAATCAATCATACTGTACATTTTGAAATAATTAGAGCTTTTGAAAATCTCCAGTCAAAGAGATTAAAAAATATTACTAAAATATATCTCAAATGATGCACTGTACTAAAAATATCTATAAACAAAAATATATCCAAAAATATACCTAAAAAACGTTTAAAAAAAACGCACAAAAAGTCAAGACGTGGCCGAAATATTTTCATATGGAATAAAAAAAAACAGACAGAATCCAGGCGGACTTTCTCCAACCACGATTTTTATTACTGTGAACCAATGTTTTAGATGAAAGGGAGTAAATCTCGTGATTCTGGAAGATGGTGCCAGACTTTCTAATAATGATGTTGGTACACAGTACTTGCAAGTGTCAGTCTGGTACTTGGGGCTAAAGCATGTTTCCGGATGAATGGAGATCAAAATGGAATTTACAGAGATGTATGTCATATTTCCTTGATCAGTGCTTACCCAGGTTGGAATGGTAGGGATAAATAGCAGAGATGGAAAAACATTCCTTCCATTTAATGACATTTTCTTTTAGTAATATTTTCAAGCAAATTCCGAACGAAGAATAAATACATTTTTTCCGGGGCTTGTTTTGGATGAGAAGTGTGAAATGTTAAGACGTGTGGTTGCACAACAGCAATATTTTGAAATTCACTGAGAAAACGAATGCTTTTTCAAAAACATTTAGTTGAATGAGAAAATATATTGGTAAAATAAGTTTATTTTATTGGTTTCGAAGGAAGGGCCAGAAAGTGCCCCATTAGTCCTGTGGCTTCAAGGCGGCCCTGGAGGGTCTTCCCTTTTCGGGCTCTTTGTAGAAAATGGGCCCTGGATCCTGGACTCGAATCTGAATCTAGCCTTCAGGTACTACGACTGGACCCGAACCCATTCCATCATCTACGTGGACAGTCCAGTGGGTACCGGGTTCAGCTACACCAATGGAGAGCAGTGTTATGCTAAGAATCAAGAGGATGTGGCCAGAGATCTGAGTACATTCTTGTCTCAATTCTTCCTGGTCTTTCCCGAGTTCAGCAATCAGCAATTTTACATTTTTGGGGAGTCTTCTGGTGGCAAAAGTGCGGCAGTTTTGGCTCACAAGATCACCGCTGGGAATTCCAATAATTTGGGTGGCTCTTTGACCAAAACTGGAGAGGTTGACATGTCAATCTCTATTTCCAAGTGAGTACATTCCATGCTTGGTTTGAATGGCTTTTTTTCCTGCCAAATTTAACAAAATTATTTTTGGTTGCCCAAGTTTTGGAGTTAGAATCCTTAAAATCACCGTACGTAGAATGAATAGTAACAGACCTCAATAAGATGCATCTATTAAAAAGTCAAACCATGTGAAGGCGGCCCCTGATGATAAAGCCGCCATCCCCGGCAACTGCCAATTTATTTGGAAAAGAATATTTTTCATAATTATAAAAGCATCATTGGAAACCCCGCTAAAACACAATAAAATTGTTGACACCGCGAGTGTCCTCCCTGCCAAATAATTTTGTCTGATAGTCAGCCAACATGATTCAATTTTCTGCAAGACGTCTCCAATTAAAAAAATTGCAAATATGGCATAATTTACTTCTAGTTTAAAAATTGGCTAAATATACTGTACGCATTGAAGGGATATATTTTGTTCGTTTTCTGGAAAAAAAGAATTTGTTCCTATTATACTTCATTTTCATACTACTGTATTTCAGCTTTTTTCACCTCCAAACCCTCATAAATTGCCAAACCAAGCATTAAATCGCCACCAAATCTAACATACAAAATGATGGCGGCTTATTCGACTGCATCCAAAGTGTTTTTTAGCTTTCAAACTGACGGGAAAAATCATAATATATGGAAATGAAAATATCATTTTTGCGCAGTGATAATTGATGTCCTTTTAAATATCTCGTTTCCTTTGCATTTCGAACTCGGTGAGCAAAGATTGGAGGAGTGATTCCTGGGAAATGAGTGTTTTGTCAGTAAAATTTCCGTTAGTCACCAAATCCCCATCCAGAATTTCTCAAACGAAGGAATATTACTTGTAAGCCTGATGAAACTTATGAGCCATTGTTCAATATCTTGAATCATACTTCAAATTTTTTAAGGTCACCTAAAAATTTTGAAATTTGAATTTTTTTGTTTATTCATTGACAGGAAAATAAACCTGGCAGGTGTCGCCATTGGGAACTCACTTTGTGACCCGTTTTCCATGTCACACTGGGGCAACTTTTTGTATGGCATCGGTCTGATCGGGTCTCAAGACCAAGAATATTTCTCGAAGATCTCGAATGCGATTCGAGATAAAATCCGCGAAAACAAGTACACCATAGCATCTGAGGTAAAAAAAACATAAATCTTGCCAAAGTCAGTATGGGCAGGAATTACTGGGGGAAATGTTATTTTTATTTCAACCAGCTGATTGACAATCTGATCACGGGTTTGCTGACCCCGGACCACGCAACTTATTTCGGGAAAGTCACCGGCGCTGAGTATTATTTCAACTTTTTGTGGTACGACACTCCGCCAGATTTTGCGTATTATTCGAAATTTCTGGACTTGCCTCATGTGAGGAGAGCGATTCATGTTGGACACAAGGTTTTCCAAAATTCAACGAAAGTTCAGCAGAATTTATTGGAGGATTTGTCCCAGTCTGTGCATCGCTACATCGAGTCTGTGCTGGACTCTGGGGTCAAGGTATCACCTTTTGTTTATAGTTGCCTCTATAAAAAAAAGTTGGGCCCAATTGATTTTTTCTCAGAATAAATTACACACAGTTTTACCACCCCTAGTTTGTTCAGAAATTTCGATCTTGCCATGAAATATAACCCTACGCAATTTTTTAAATAATCATCTGACGTGAACTAAACTCGAATGTATCTGAGCCTCTAAATTTGAATATTTTTCTTGGTGAGAAATACATACTTGTATATTGCAGTGATTTGACTTTGTTCTTCACTAATATTACGCTTGAATTGTGCAGGCATCGGGCATCAATTGTTTATTTTTTGTGCGATTTTTCATATTTTGTCGACGTAACTACTGTAATTGGAAAAGTTTCCCTCAAAGTTTTGGAATCCCGCGGAAATCCTACTTTCAATCCGAAGTAGGATATTTCCTACTTTGTCAATTCGAAGGTTCATCAGTTTCTGTCTTTTTTTCACATTTGAGTTGAGCTATTTTGTATCACTGTAATAAAATTGGAAGGATGAAATTCTACAAGAGCGGGGACATGCATTGAATTTATAGCAATTGCTTGATACTGTGCTTCATCGCGATATAACAGCAACAACAACAAAAATTATATACAGCATTTATCCCTTCCAATGTATCTAGATGCTGTTTTACAATGGACAGCTGGACATAACAGCAGCATTTGAACTGACGCAATATTTCATCCACAAATTGCATTGGCGCTACGATGCGGGTTTTCAAGCTGCCCCGAGAGACAAGTGGAAAAATGGCACGGAAATTTCCGGTTATATCCAGAGACACCGGAATTTGGCACTCGCTCTTGTGCTGAATGCGGGACACATGGTGGCTTACGACCAGCCCAGCAGAGCTTTCGACCTCCTGATGCTTTTCACGAAAGGAAGAATCATCTAGAAACTGAAATCAGTCCGAGTGAAATATATCATATTCTTTAAAATAAAAATTCTCAAAGAACTCAATGAGTTTATTCGATTTTTTGGAATTTGAAAGTCAGAAAAAAAAGTTGCTGCATGTTTCTTTTATTTGTCAATCATTGCAGATTTTAAGCTGCATTAAAAACATTCCAGATGCAAGATACATCTGAGTGCTGAGGCAGTTACCCAGCCTCCAAGGGAATTTAATTTTAAAAGTACAAAACAACATTATGGCTGCAGAAAAATAAGAGAAGCTGGAGTATCCTCACTCCTTGGATGTTGAAAGAGGACTCTTATTGTTGTCTCTGATCTAAGGTTTCATGAAGACAACAATCACACACACAATCAGCAAATACAATCTTGCATTGCACAATAAAAATCCACTTCCAAAAAGAAAAATGAAATCAGCAAGAAAAGATGCTTTGCATATGGCGCAATTCCCAACACTCAAACTTCTGAAGCAAATAACTCCACAAATTTTACATTTAGAAAATTTAGACATTACAACATCTTAAATCAAAGCCAAAGATGTTCTTCAACTTTTCTTGTATATTATAAAAATTGACCCAATCAACAGATCTTGCAATATTCTCACTTTTCTAAACCTAACTTTCCTTTGGTGATAAGAATCTGGAAAACCTTCATGCCAGATTGTTATCTTACTGATGCACAAGCTTTTGGTGCAAACAGTGACTTCAATAGCCTTGTTTCTAAATGCTGATGAATGAATTTATT
This sequence comes from Notodromas monacha, assembly GCA_905338405.1. Classification (NCBI taxonomy): domain Eukaryota; kingdom Metazoa; phylum Arthropoda; class Ostracoda; order Podocopida; family Cyprididae; genus Notodromas; species Notodromas monacha. The sequence continues at coordinate 2,087 of CAJPEX010004787.1, read as the reverse complement.
TCTGCAACAGTCAAAGTAAGCTTTAAAAAAATTTGCAGTTGACAGCAATTATATGTCAGATTTTCTCCTTATAATCCAGAACAGAGCTGATGTTCGAAAAATATCCGGATGCGCGCATAAACAAAGGAATAGAATAGTTTCGAGAATGTTTACTAACCTCGAATGGAATGTCGGAGGTGGATGAAATATTTAATAATTTGCGGCTATTCAGGAAACCAACAGACCAAATGAATGAACCACAAGAACTGCTGCACGTATCCAAAGCGATTAGCGACCGCTGGAAAACACATCATACTCACCACGAAAAATAACGTTCTTCTCCACCAGACGCTACTTTATGACTTTTTTGCTCTGAAAAGCTTCAGCTTCTTTTTCCTAGGTTTTCAGAAAAGGGTTCTAAATTAACTGGGAAGATTTCGGATTTTTTTTTATATTTTTTTAGCAATTGGAAGAGATTCATCCCAGAGATGAGACATAATCATGGTCGTACCTTCTACATCAGCGACTCAATTATGAGTTCATGTTATGATTCATATGTTATAATTTATATTTATTCTCTGATGTAAAATTCAATCACTCTTTTTTGCCTGAAAATCCCAAGTTTAGTCAATACAGGTAGAATCACGGTAAATCGTGATGGCGCAAACAAGTTTCATCGACTCCGTTTTTCAGATTAAATTGAGTAGAGGTTTGGTTTTTTTTTAAATTAATTGAAAGAGGTTGAATGAAATTCACGACAATATTGTACTTTCATTTGCATGTATCCGAATTAAAGGAGTTCTCCAATAACTATATTCAAGACTAATCTGTAATTATGGTCGTACCTTATACATCAGCAACTCAACTATGAGCTCATGTTCATCATATTCAATGATATGGTACTTCAGTACTTCAAAATTATCCGAGATAGTGTATATACCAACCCTGACAAATGGACAATTTGACTTAGAAAGAAATCCTATTATCCACTAAAAACTGAAAAGTCTGCCCGACATCCGGACAATGTCTTGAAATCAGGGCACTTATTTTCCAACATTTCCTAAAAATTCAGAAATCGTGGTTTTCTAAATGATGATAACTCTGCAACAAATTGAGCTATTCCTATTTGAAAAATATAAATAGATTGTATTATAAAATAACTCTAATTCATATTTTTTAAATGGTCTAATGTGTGCGTATTTCTTCAAATTTTCATTGGTAATGTGTGCAAAGTATAACTAGGCTTATTCTTGTTCTTTGCTTCTTGTACTATTCTTGATGCCAAAAAAATTAAATTATGCCCTGTTTTGTTCTGTATAGCCTTGAAGTTGAGAAAAAATAATCTTAAATTTTACGGGACTTTATTCCTAATTTTTTGATGAACAGGAGAACCAATTGAATGTGTTCCGATTGAATTCCGTAGCGAACTATGATTTTAAATGTGGATGCCCCAACATAGGGACAAGGTCAAAGCACCGATTGTGTCCGCATCTCGGGGCCCCATTGTACATTCAAGAATGTGCAATGTAGTACAACTATACAGACGTCGTCGAAATGCAATTAAGTAGTGGGTGAAAAACTGATAATTGCTGTTGACATTGACAGAAACAAAAAACAAACACTAAGGGATTATTGGCGACACACCGCGAATTCCTCGCACCTGGGTAATATAGCGGTCTGGTGAGCAAAGCGCTGTGGGAAAAAACTTCACGCTCAGCTTCCTTGAAGAACATTTTTCCGACTTCGCCCCGATTATTTTGATGTGAAGGGCGCCCTTTTATCACACACAAGCACACAATCATTCTCAGCAAAGAACAAAACCAACGGATTCCGCTAAACATTTCCTTCAAGACCAGAAGTCTTTTTTTTTCACCTTCCTTTGGTTGCCTATTTATGTTTCAATAAGTTCGCACGCAGGGGGGAAAAACACTGTTGAACACGCCCAACTGTGAAGAATTTGTCTAAACATCCCTACTAATTTATTCTTGGATCTTTGGGCCAGGGAAAGCTTATATAGTCAATCCATCTGGCATCAGAGGGAAGCTTCAAAATATTTAGATAATCTAAAATGGAGGGGCTGAATTTGAGCCTCCAGGAGATCCATATTA
>CAJPEX010004786.1:4858-19606 GCA_905338405.1 Notodromas monacha | reverse complement strand
CTTCTAAAGTAAAAATAATTGAAAATAGGATAACATGTGTACATATTGTTTGAGTAGCATTGAAACCAAGCTTTCGCCGCCCGCCCCACAAATATTGAAAATTTTGCTGATATTTCTTGTGATTCTTTGTGCAGAGTTTCGAATCGATCCAAGCTTTAAAAATTACTAGAAATCCTAATGATATGGTTAAAAACTCTTCGAGAGTCTTTGAAAATTTCAAAGTTCCTTGCAGAAGTAATAAATAAAATTTCATAAAAAATCTGCAGCTTCATCAAAACCTTTTCTCATGAGTATGACTTTGTAACATGATTACATACTCAACAAACTTAATAAGGAATCGGAGGAAAATGATTAATGCATTCTCAACATAGTTATAAATACAGGCATAAAACGGCATAATATTTTTGTTGAAACAGTTGCGAAAACCCGTGATGCTGTATTTATTTGACAACCGTGTATAACCTCCAAATACACTTTAGATGCACACTAATTTGTCCTTGCCAAAAATTGAAATATTTCTAAAGCTTCTATAAAAATAATACAAATTTAGTCAACATTAGAGATACATTAATTACTCTAAACTTGCATTTTTTCCACATTTGAAACATCTTATTAGGGCTGGCAGAAGAATTAATGATAAAAATTCGGGAATTGAAAAGTTACAAAAAGTACTGATGAACACTTTCGCGCCTTTACGATGTAAACCAAATTTTTCTTATATTTTTTGGTGTAAAAGATGCGCGTGACAATTGCGTAAATGCCATACAGTATTTTCAAACATTGCAACATGATATTCTGAGCATCTTTGAAAATCGTTCCTACTTTCTTCTTCTCACTCCATAATTAGCCTTGCTTGATGGATCAAAAGATCAAACGATTGCGAAGGTTAACAAGGACTCCCTGGTGGCCCTTCTAGACTTCACGTGCTCCTCATCTCCAATTGCGCAAGACAACAAATCTGTTTAACAATCTTCCCCATACGCAGCAAGGAATGAAAGCAGTGAATCACGGAGTGACTGAAATGTCTAATTGGTCGACAAAGAAACAACGGCAAGCGTGCAACAAAGCCCGTCGACGTGGGAATGAATAAATTATCCGAGCTCCTCATGAATCAAATACCAGCTCGTTTATTTGTTTTTTCTCTTTGTTCCTCGCGCTGAAAGGAACGCATGTTCGAACTTTGCCTTTAAAAATGTATGAGGCGTTCACACTGACTCGAGGAAAGTATTGCCAACCAATTTATATTCAATCGTAACACTCACATCCAGCATCGCAAACACTATTTCGGGAAACTTTTCTGATTGTATAAATGCTATGAATGTTTGAATCAGCTACGTCGTCACTTCGAGAAGATTATTCGAAATGCTTTACTTTTTTTAAACTCGAACTGACTGCGAATTATAGAAGCATTCAAGCTTCTCAAGTAATTTCTTTTTACTCTCATCAATGTGATCAACTTCCGTTTTTGCTATTTTCATCTGACTATTAGGCGAAAATTTAAATATAACTTTGACTTCAACCAAGATTATTATCTAGAAATACGGACATTTCCATCAAACCAAAATCTAAGAAAGGGAGATCAATATACTGAACTATTGAAAATTTTGAAAGAAACGTTCTATGTGTGCATCAACGGTATTTTTTGCATATTCTTTATGACAAAACATATTTCTCTATGTTCAGGAATTACAATGGTACATGACGTTCCAGTTTCAAGAAAACGCAGCTTCCAAATTGGGGTGTTTTTCAGAAGGCCGATTTTGAATTATCGATATCTTCAATTTGGTGATGGCTAAAATGAAATTATCTCTAAATTTTTGAATGCTGTACGCATCAGATCAGATTTTTTGTGTGCGATAACGTTTGAAATAAGTTCAATTTTGTTTTCCCATGTGTAATGATGAAGAAAATAAACTGCCCTTGTTCAAAAATGCGATAAAAATTTAAATTTTGTTTGAAATCTGCAAATATTCGGATTCCGCGACGAAATCTAAACTTACGAATCTGCGGATTGTAGTGATATTTTTTAAAGGAGTCAGAGAGGGTAGGTGTTTTTCTGGGGGTGCTTCGTGTGAGGCATAAAATAGTTTACGACCGTTTTCTTTATCCAGGGATTTCTGAAGTAAAACCTGAAAACAAATAATTAATGTGAACCCCGAGGATTCAGACATGAAGACGGGATTCATTTCATTCAAACTGTGTCCTAGTGATAAAAAACCCCGCCGGGTGCTGATCGAATACCAGAATGCTGTCGGAGGGATTGAAATTCGTGCGCGGGTGCGAAGCGTGACCCGCGGCTCCGGGCCGGGATCACTCTGATCATTTTTCATTCATCAAAAAAGCGTTTCCCACCGGATCCCACAATCCCAACCAACTGCAACCCCGTGGGTTATTTTTCAACTCGGGGAAAAAAAGCTGCTTCATACACGACGGTGCATAATGCACACGATCCCGCGGGTCGTCTATCAAACTGGCAATCCGCGTCTGCGCACACGGACCCGGGATGATGTTCGGGCGATCTAGTCTTCTTCATTCGTCACGAAGTTGCATTCAGAATCTTGAAAGAGTATATACTCAATGCTGTACTCGGAATGCTTCGACATTCTATCAAATTTTGACATTAACGTATTGACCGGGATGTACTGTGTACTACACTTTTGTTTTGCGCAAAAAATGGTCTGAAAAATCAGGTCGCAAGCTTCGCAGATGGCGTCTCTGATTTACGTGGGCTATCAGTTTAACTTTTTGACAGTTTGAAGCTTCTGGGGTGTGAATTTTTGCAGCTTCAAAAATACTGGCTAAACCATGCAGGGCTTGAAGAATGTTCCTGTGGGTTACAAATAATTGCCCATCTTGCGCAGCGTCTCATTACCAATTTTACACACTGTAAATCAGTGTTCCCCAACCTATGGTCCACAGACTGGTGCCAGTCTGCAGAAGTTTTCGTCAGTCTGTGGGACATTTCCTTCAGCATTTAAAATATATCTAAAGTATAGCAACGAAGTCTGTTATCTTCATCTGAAAATTTTGAAAGACAATGGCGGTTGAAATTATCCGATGAAAAATAAAAGCTGGGGTTTCTCCTAATAACAACTCAGACAAATCATGAACTGCTGAAATGAATTATTTTCATTTTCTAATCTGAGGAACCTTCCTTTGAGCTCACCTTTATAATTTTTGAAGACATTCCACTGTAGCTGCTTCGTTTGTTCTTAACGTAATATATGTTTAAAGAAAGGAGCAACTTTTTAAATACCAGCCATAAAGTCTTTCAAAAAATTATTTTTGAGTCTGCAAAAGTTGTGAGGAACTTTTCCAGTCCGCAGAATGTTTTTTAGAAATTTTCCAGCCTGCAGAAAAATTTATGAAAATTTGATGGTCCACAAAAATAAATTATGCCAATTTTCTCATCTGTGGGACCAAAAAGGTTGGGTAACACGTCTGTAAATAACCCTTTTGACGCGCCATTTGTTTCGTATGAAGAATTAAAGTTAACATTCTTCAAAAGGAATTGGAAACGTATTTAAAACCGCTAATAGAGGATTGCCGATTTTCATCAGAATTTTGTACTTTGCCAACAACCCCTCAGTTCCACAAGAAACTAACCCAATTTCTGCACCGCATCAGGATGAACGGATCTGATGGAGATTCGTTCCGGATGTCTGGAGCAAATTGGACGCAGAATGCCAAAAGCGAACCAGTCTCCTGCTGCCCTGTTATTTGCTCGAATAAAGACAAAAAAAGGCTGAAAAATATCATGAAACGCGTTTGAGAAAGCTCAAAACAGAGCTTTCTCTTGGCAGTTGCTGAGCACTCAGCTGGATGATGGACGACTTGATGCGTTGAGCACGAACCTGAGTGAAGCAGGTTCTCTTTTTTTTTTTTGGGTTGGGAGTTGGGACACGCGGCGCGGGTTTGCGCAGACTCTGCGTTGATCCCCGGGGAAAACGGGGTTAATTACTAAGAATGGCAAGTAACCAACTACACACATGCAACTCGTCTCTTCTCGAATGCCTCTCTTGTTTCCCCTTTTCTTTCGCCAGTAGAAGAAGGGTTCGTGAAGAATTTCATGGATTTCTATATAGGAAACCTTTAGTAATTGGGTTTGATGCCAATCCATTCTGGGCCATAAAAATTTTGCAAACTTTTTCTTTCAGAGTGTTTTTGCATCATTTGATAGGTACCAAGTTTCTTGGATGCCTGGGACTCGAACAAAGCATGCATAAATTCATACTGTGTACAGAGCCTCGCAGAATGGCCTGGTGCAATGCGCAAAGTCTGTCTCGCAGATCGGCCACTGTTTTGCAGAATGGTAATATTCAAACGTTCTGGTGGGGGAAAAATTGGTAGTCTCTCAAATTTTTGAAACTATTGTTCGGTTCTGGATTTTGTATCCGAAAAATTTCCTTTGCAGCTAGTTATCTTCTTTTATATAGAACTTTTAAAAACTATGGATAAAAAAAGGTTAACCCTTGTGCGGCAAAGTTGGGATATTTTTGCAGAATTTTGTGCCACGGGCACTGGGGATGAAAAAAACCTACTTTTGTACCAAGGCCTAAGTTGCGAAAAAGCGTGAAGTTTTTTTTCTAATCCTGAAGAAAATTTTCAATGAAAATGAAAAAAAAATCCCTCACTGGGTGGCGTTTTTTCCTGCATTCCTGGAATAGGATTTGCATGGGAAAATCCTGAAAAAAAAATTTGCCTTTCAGATTTTCCGTGACTTAGGCCTCCTCAAACTGGGCACTTTTCAGTGACCTTGGGTCAAACTGAAATGTGCCACCCCCTGGAAAAATCCTGACTTTTCCACACATCGAGAAAGAACCCTCCACCATCCAAAGGTTAAATAGAATGAAAGCACAAGCAAATAAAAAAGCATTTATCCTTCACATATCAGAGAAGACGGAGTGTTTTCTTCAATTATCTTACATTTCATCATTGTAGAACAGTATTTCAAAGGCTTTGTAGTATAGCAATTATTTTTGTGCGTGCATAGTTTGTGTTCACTGCAGAACAACCTATATTTGCATAGCGGCCTTTTCCATGGAACAGATTAAAACAATCTTGCAGGGTTAAACTTTAATTCAAAATCCAAGAAAATGAACATTCATGACAATTTTAAAAATCAAAATTAGTGATAATTTTGAAAATATAAGCTGATGACGATTTTGAAAATATAAGCTGATGACGATTTTGAAAATTTAAACTAATGACGATTTTGAAAATATAAATTAACAACAATTTTATTTAAAAATATTATGTTCATGAAGCAGGGAATGAACAAATTTGGTAAAAGAACAAACTCTCAGCAGGTTATCAATTTTTCTGCCAAATTCTACTTATTCTCCTCTAGTGATGCTCACCAACGCATTCCCAAAAAAAAATTTAGAGCATAATTGCGCATGCGTTGATGTGAATTCATTAATTTTGCCAAGTTTTCAATGAACAATAAATTCTAAAGCTACTGTACCTTTGTATTTGATCTATCCCCTAAATACCGGAAACTTTCACAAGATATTCCTATGTCTTTGATTATCCCAGAAGTTCTCAGAAATAGAAATACTTCTGGAAGGGTCCACCAGTGAAAATGGCCTGGAAATGTTCCATTCCTTAAAAAGAAATGCGCAAAAAATCTTTTTATTCGCAGAAACAATGTCAGAATGCTGGTCATCATCGGTTGGCACGAAAACTTGACTTCAGAAAAACCGGTACTATCGAACCACCCCTCGATGATCACTATGGGTACTTTATTTTACTTTTTTTTGCGGTCCTCGTTGGAATTTCGCAACAATTGTCTGCGCAGAAAGCGGCTTTTTCCCTTCCCACTTCCTAAGCCGGAAATCGTTGTGTGAAGATGGACATGCCCTGGGTGAGTGTTTGGTTACGGATGGAGGATTGAGCAAACTTGGTCAGACCAGGCTTCGGCTTTTTAAGAGGATTCCGACGTGAAACTCGAGCGTTGTTTTGCGCTTGCGGGCCTGTTTCATGGCGAGCGGATGAGCCGACACCAGCGAAAAATTTCGAAATCAGCAAACAACAAGCATGAAAAAAAAAGAATTGCCTTTGCTCGTCGGAGTGATGATTTGCGAGTTTTTTTTTCAACCGGAAATAGAAAGCTATGAAAGAAACCTTAAAACTTCAAAACAACACGCACCCTGACTTCCAAGCCAATTTTTGCACGCATGAAAGTATACTGTGCCGCGAAGCTATGCATTTGATGTCGAACAGGATTCGATGGAAGAAAACATAAAGCAGAAATGAAAGAAGTACTCATTTTCTCGACAATTGTCTTCAAAACATCAAGGCCCTTCTTGTACATCTTATTTTTTTGTACTGTAAGATTCTTAGATTGTGCCAGTGATTGCTTTCAACCAACATTTTTTCCAAATAATATGTAAGCGCGGGATATAAAAAACCGCGGTTTTGTACAGTATATCTTTTTGATTAAGCGCACGGAAAAATTGAAATCTGTACTTATTTTCGGTGGAAACATATATGAGAAAATGATGACGTCCAACGCATGAGTAGAAATAACACAATGTTCAAGTTTTGAAGTACATTAATCGAACGTAATGAAAATGTGTTCTAGTATTTTTTCCGAGCCTTCTTTAATTTTCCACCTTCAAAAATTCCACAGGTAAGTTTTAATGAACGTTTACATGCGGAATATCTTCTGATGATGACCACGTTGTGATTCTTTAGCAAAATTGTTTCGATTTCAGATTTTTTATAAATACTTAGAAATACAAGGATACTTTGAAGTATGCTATAATTTCAACTTATGCGCTGATTTATGTCGAAAAAGAGTAAACTAATTTAACCTTCATCTTAATCCTGTTACACAGTTTTGAAATAAAATCGCGATCCTCAAGGATTAGAAACACGAAAAATGCTCCGTGATTTCATTCCTTGACCATAAATATGTGACAAACACAGATGAAAGTCGACGTGTTCCAAATGTTTGGAATATTTGAAGGAGAGCCACGCGAGAAAAACGCATTTAAACAAAACACAATTGAAATCTTCAGCATGCAGGGTTCAACAATTTGGCAGTTGTACAAATAGCATTGTGCGATGTCCGTGATATCTTTTAGTTTACGGGAAATAAAATACAGTATTTGATTAGGAAAAACTCAAGATTTCGACTTTTTAAGCCCTGGGGATTTTCGGCGACTCAACGCGGACTTCTCACGAATCACGGGCTGTTTCCAATCAAGGTATAAGTGTAGAGTGAATAATTAAATCATTATGCTTCATGAAAAGCAACGTAATATAGATCAAATGTTCGAATCGAACGCGTCAAGTTTAAGCCAGGAAGAAAACCAAACGACTCTCGATGAGTCCTTTTGTGCAAGACCATATGTCTGTCAATGAATAACGGGAAACTTTCTTGATTAGTTAATTTCAAGTGGTCTTTCTCATGTAGGAATAAATTGTACATCACAGTCCCGTTTTTCCATTCTTTCTAGTCATCAAGAAATCCAGATGGCAAACAATCATACATTTGTCGTCACGAAATGTGGGGGAGACGAAGAATAAGAACAATGCTCACAAAAAAACGAAAAGAAAAAGAAATTCACTTCGTGCTTCACTCGCCCGCATTCCGATTCACTTGCCCAGCATTTCCCTTCACTGCCATTCCAGCCGCAGAATCCGACACATGAACGAAAACATCCGAGTGGCAAGGCCGGGAAATCATCAAAATACTAAACAAGTGGATTGAAGAAAAAGAAAAGAGGAAGAAGGTATTCCTTCTCTTTGCATGGCGGTTTTATCGTCGGTGGTAAGTTTGGTAACAGGCACTACCACATCAGTCTCCTCACCTTCTCACATTTATATCATATAAATTCACGTGAAACTAATATCCGAAAAATAATTTGACATTCTTATCAACAGGCATATCTTGGAGAATCGCATGTTTCATTAATCGAGACCATAATAAAAGAAACATTCAAATAATTCACCGAAAATGGCGAGCAATGGGAAAAACATTTTATTAGAGTCTTCCATTTTCTTTCTCTGATTTCTGACGACATGTCGTAAAACCTAATCAAGATTATTGAAATAAGACGGAAAAACAGAAACCATTTCAGAAACACATTTATCAGTCATCACCAAACATGTGCATTTAAATTTAAACGCTTACAATATACCAGTTAGTACAACACAAATTTCCAAAAGTTTTACCTGAAAGAATAAAATAAATAAAACCTTTCAACAATTTGAATTCAAATTTTGCCGATTTTGCCCCAGCAGAAGATACCATCAAATTACAGGTTGAAATTCAAGGAACCAGAATAAATTCGTCGTATAGAGAATTTCGTTATGGCATTTGTAGAGAACCCTACGGTACCAAACAAAATTTTTTTTCATACAAAGAAAATGATTGTAGACAAGATCCGTTGTAAAGAGATTCCGCCTGCATGAAAATCTGAGTTTCGTAAATTTCTGCATGACCTTTGATCACTAGTCTCACGTGTGATGCTCTTTTGTCGGGGATTTTTCGATGCAAAAACTTTTTCGAATCTCCTGTCAAAGAACATCGTATCAAAAAGGCAGACTTTTCAAATATGTACAAAAATCCATGATGGTCGAATTTCATTCCACGCAAGATAATAAATAGAATTCCCATGTTATATGGGTTCTCGACGAGTAAATTATCTCTAAACTGTTTGTTTTTTCTCGTCTCTTGAATTTCGTTGTATGAGATTCCACCTCACTCGATTCGTCCATTATCCGGGGTAATGAAAATTCGTCCCTTATTGAAGCTTCAGAAATCTCGTACGTAATAATCACGTTCGTTTCTTCAAGAGCAACAACAACAAAAAAGCCGTCAGCAGGAGTCGATTAAATGAAAAGTTCATCATGCCAGGCATATCCATCATTATAATGATTGAAACATAATAATTTATTTGCTGCTTGTCAGCAGTGTTCACAAGGTTCGAAACATTTTGCTCCACACCCTCCCACTCACACACACGCATCCCTTCAAAAATTAGAATAAAATGTGAACAGAAAAAAATATACATCACATTACATTACGTACAAACGCGCGGATTCTTTGATTTGGCGAGATACGCGTCCATCATGACTGCAAAAATGTGTCCCCCAATTCCATCAATCCCGGTGAATGAAGCCCAGGTCATCTTCAGCTAAGAATACCGACAAGGCACGTTTTTCGGCCGACGTGCGACCGCGGAGGTGGGGGGCTTCGAGCGACATGTGAATCCTGTCGCTGTCGTGATCCATCGCCCAGCGAGCGGAATAAAGACTTCCCTGGGATGGAAACGGAAAAGAAAAAAGTAGTAGAAGAATAAATACTAACCAAAGAGAAAAAAATACAAGCAAATGAGAAGAAGAAGAAGTCGGCGGCGACGACGACGACGTCAGTGTCGGAGTCGCGGGAAGGTGCCAAACGAACCGTTGGTCTCCCTTTTCTCACAATATGGCCCGTGTGAAGACCGCCTCACGCTTCTCTTTCCCTCACTCGCTGACGGCGCCCCATTGTTACTCCGCGGCCGGATAAACAATTTGCAGTTGCATTGTTTCTTTTGGCTTGAGCCGGGGCCATGGGGTAGTTTTTTTCTGCAACGCTTTTAGTGGCAGCAGAGGGAATCTGGAAGCTTTAGTCCGGCAAGATACTGTATACTGATGTACATGCACATTGTCACGACATTTTGAGACAACAGCAAAACAAAAACACAAAAATGACAGGAATAGAAGGCAAATTGCGACCTTTTCTTACTTTGTGAAGCCATAAAATACTTTTGGAAAAGAAATCGAATTGATCTATTCATACTCCGGCCTTTCTTTTCTTATTTATGGAAGCACAACAACAGCAAATGAATAGAAGGTTAATTACACGCTTTTTCGTGGACAAGAGATGTAAAATCGCAGATGACCTGTCTAAAACTTGACCTATTTGGTCATTTGGATAATTTACGATATTGAGTCTCATTTTTTCTTTTGGAATGAACCGGAGTCTAGGATTTTTTTTTGTGCAATTGATGATAGCGAGATCATTAAAATTTATAGATTTTTCTCTTCGTCCACCCTGTATATACGCTTGCTACCTTATAACTCTCAAATTCAAATTTCTATTGCAACTGCATCCAACACCCACCTGGTCTGCCCATCAAGTGCCTGATGTCAACACTTGTCTATTTTGCATGATTCTTTGAGTTTGAAAGAGCTGTAGGACCATTGCCAAGCCTCTCGAGTGACTAAATACGATCCATGCAAATTCTGTCATCAAAGCCCCCAATTCATGTCTCTTGACGCTGTGCCACTTCCGTCCAGAGCGTCATTTCTTCAAATATATATTCATAATGTTCTCCAAAGTAGTAAGATTTTTACGAATTTTTCTGACGCGTCCGGAGATGTGTTATTTGTCAAAGGAACCCCATCTTCTCGGGAAATTCACTTGATTTATTTCACAATCATGATCAGAACAACTGCGATTAACAAGGCTACTGATGGCCAACAGATAACTTTTGCTGGATGATCAACTAACAAAATCAAATAACTATTGGTCGACAAGATTTCCGGAAATCCAAGAATTCAAAAATCGAACCATTTAATTTGTTAGCCCTAATTTGCCATGAATTTTTATTCCCGGATCATTTCCTTCAGAACCCGACCTTGAAATGCTCTTGACTGCTTTGTTTCCTCTCCAAAAATCAAATTTTGATCATTGTTGATGAAGTGTAGAGTTGATAAAAAAGTCCAGTAATCAAAATCCGCATAGACTATCCAAGTTTGACAAAATTATTCAGCGAGTTGATCAAAATTTCTCTCGAAATTCCCTTCCAAAATCCGTCAACCAGAGAAGTGAGTGGCTTAATTCAAAAATTTTTGGGTTAGTTTCTCTGAGAAAAATGTTGATCCCTCGTGAAGACAGTTGCGGTCAATCAAATTCCGCATAATCAATGGTCAAAAAAATAAAGTTTGACAAAATCTGATCATTTAATGGTCGCATCATAATGGCTTCGAGTGGATAGTTTTTAAAATTTCTGGCTTGCTTTTCCCTCTGGACGAACAAATAATACTCCTTGATATTGCCTTTTATATAATTCAAGAATAATCAAAAACCAGGAAAATATGAATTTAACTCATTCTAAGTGTATGTTTGATGATCCGTTGACTAGATGCTTTCGAGGGGAATCACTCACCGTTATTTATTTCGTTATCCTTCAGGGGGGATATAGAAGACCACTCACTTCACTTGTGGTGGATTTTCAGAGCCTAAAATCTAAAATATTTACAGTATTTGATTGCATGAAATACAGAAACACTTTTTTGTTGACGAATAAATGTAAAAAAAAAACCCCATCTAAATTGAAAACCGCAGAGGGTCAAAAAATCGAATTTGAATTGCAAAGGTAATTAAATGATTCCTTGAGGAGAATCTGTCAATTTCCAACATGGAGATCGAAAGACGGACCAGGATTTTTCATTATTCCGCTCTATTTACTTGACCTAATCAATTCTCTTCCAAACTGAAGAACGTTGAATAATAAACGTTGTCATAACTTCTGATTTGATACACGGTAAACAGTTCTTAGTCACGCTTTTTTACGACTACAGTATAGCTCTTTGGATGTGCACTCAAAAAGAAAAGCCCTTCGGAACACACCAATGACCGTAACTGAAGGATGCAAATTCAAGGACAGAAAACATCGATTAGTACCGATATTCGACATGGTCTCGGACCATCTTAGAAATGCATATGAAACAGTGCGATGTTTTATGATGGAAATTGTTGTGTGTTGCAAAGCTCATTTTCAAATTTTGTACCTGCACTGATCTCGAATGGCCTTATTGAGCAATCAAAAAAATGATGAAGTATGTTATTCAAAATAAAATAAAATGTGGTCGGAAACTCGAAACATATGCGCGCTCTTTTGTTGTGCGTCAAAAAAGAGAAGTTGGTTAAATTTCGAATGCTTGCGTTTTTTTATTATTACTTAATCGCGTTTATTTCAGGTTGTCCTCAATCGTGTCGTTAATCAAACCAAGGTCAGAATGATTGAAACGTTTTAAAAGTCGTGCAACCATTTTAATTGAAGTTCCTTGTGCAGAAAAAGTCGCTCGGCGCAAAATACTGTGCAGTATTTCTGATTCGGTCTCGCATCAAACGAAATAATTTTTAACAAAAATACAGATACGTATATAGTGCATATATCATAAGGCATTCGAATTCTTGAGATGAACGCTTCATATTGCGTCGAATTCGCAGAAATAATTGCACTCGAATCAACTTAAAATTGCGTGAGACTTCGATCAGAAATGCGGCTGATTGCGGAACGGTTTCGGCCACGAGGTGCCCGTGATGCAAGAACTGAACGATTTCATTCGCTTTCGTCATAAAAGAGAAATATTTTGGAGCTCGTTAAAAGTTTTATGTTTGTTTCAAATCGAAGTACCGTAGCTTTCTCAAGATTGTTTTTAGGCTTTTGCAAGCTGCATATTTGTGCTATTTCACTTTCTTACGCTTTGTGCGGGATTGTAAGGATCAGCAGCCTGGATTCCGAAGTTCCTTTTTCTACACATTTTTTGACAAAGAAAAAATCAATTTTCGATTCGGAGGGAATATGGGGAGAATATCTACAGCAGATTTTTATTGCTTAGGACCTTAGGACAACGACCCGTTTACGATATAAATTTTTTTCTGCAGCATTTGGTGATCATTGCTTATTGGCTATATCTCGTGCTCGTATATGCATCACGAGTACTGTACATTACTTGCGAATTGTTTGACAATTTTTGGGATTGTGCGATCTATACAAAGACCAAATTCGAATTCATTCGAAACGAGATCCCGAGAAGTTCAAAATGAACTAAATCCTTCCTCAGACACTAACGATTAAACACTCGCAGACCTTTTTTTTTCTTTGAATTGTGGGGCTTTTAGCGACATTTTTCTCATCGTTTAGATTTCGCGTAACTTTGAGTGCATGCCGCACCTGAGATTCCTCACGGCATATTACCGAAAGAAACGTGTGGCCCACCCGAACATAAATACACTATAATCTAAAAATAAATATAAGCATTCATGATTCATGTACAGTACAGTATATTCTTTTTAAAAATAATTTTCTTCGGCGTTTCCGCTTCCGAATCGCTCGGCGATTCGCGCGGGTCTGCAAGAAAAGAATCGTTTTCAGCTCGCGCGCCTGCCGGCGTCAGTTCCGCTGCGGCGCTGGCTTGTGCGCGCAGCTTCCTTCGTCGCTCTCTAAAATCCGTGATTATCTCATTTTCAACCTTTCTCATCCACACTGTACTCAAATGACCTTGAGCAATCAAAAAGTATAATGACATATTCAAGACGAAGTGCGGGTAGGAACTTGTAAGCGTTGTTTTATTGCGAGGAGAAAACGAGAGGTTGGATAGTTGGCCAGCGGAGAAACATTCGTTAGTGCGGAGTGATTTTCCCATTATCGCCACGTACGTTTTTACAATCCGAAATGAGTGCTCTCAAGTATTCAGAAACAAAGAAGCATGGAAAATGCAGTGCTTTGGGGACAATCGCGGCTTGTTTTTATTTTGTTTGAAGTTGAAATACTTGAGTGAATTCGAGCTGAAGATCTTTCGCTAAGCAAGTGAATGCGACAAGTTTCGTCCATCAGTGTATATATTACGTTCTTAGTAAATATCTCCATGTCTTGGAACTGTTTTTTTGCCTATTCGAGTGATGCAGTCAAATTAATTTTGTGAAATCAATGGAAAACGTTGGAGGCCCCGGAGAAAATGTTTTCGTCAACCACTTGACCCAAATGTTTCCAGGTTTTTCTGAAATTATTCTCCGAGATTTTTTTTTCTTGCGGGAGTAATTCGATTGATAAAAGGCAACGTAAACTAGCAAGCATAAACTTCAATATTTTACTCGGGATTTTATAATTTGTTAATTGCATATACTGCAGATAAAAGGCCCTCGAGATTTTTCATTAAATTTGCAAAGATATTTTATGAAAAAATATCCACGAAGTTACGTGTTTGCGCATTTTTAAACTTCAACCCCCGAAATTTCCTGTGCGAAGGAAAAACGCAAATTGTTACACCAAGAGCTATGATACTGTATTTATTAAATCTGTTTTTTGAAAATTTCAAAATAATATTCAGTACTACAGTATACAGTATGTTCAATTTTCACTCGTCTTAATTGTAGTATTGAAGCGTTGCATCGCCATTTCTTTCTCGTTGAATATCAAAAACCGCAAATTCTGGACCATTAAGACCACGAACTTGTAATCCAATTTTGATTTATAAAAAATTCTGATGCTCGGAAGAAATTCAGCGCTGATTTTTGAAGAACTTGGTTCTCTTTGCGGCCATGCAGAAAATTGCGCGAGATCATCCACTCTGAAATTCCATTCGGATTGAATGGGTGATACACACGTTGCCGATATAATTTTATTTTTTGCGAAAAAACATTGAATCGGCAGCTTGTGTTACCATGGTCGCTTTTCGTGTGGGTGGAAAATTTGAATCGAAATTCAAGAAGTTAAATCATCCAGATATTCTTTCGGAATGATGTGATCAGCTGAACTGATTTTTTTTTCCTTGGAAAGATTAACTGTCGAAGTATTTAGAGCAAATAATTTTAATTTTAATTCACTCAGGGCTCTTCTACAATTTGCCCGTTGGAGTTTGTGCCTTTTGTTTCTGATTGTCTTAGAAGAGACCGCGTATTGTACTTTCAAATGAAAACCACCTTATTTTGGGTTTTATGCTGGTGATTTAGTACTTCAT
>CAJPEX010004785.1:0-19628 GCA_905338405.1 Notodromas monacha | reverse complement strand
GCATGGCCGCCCTTTTGGGTATTATGCATGAGTGGGTTTTTCGAGGAGAGGAAGCACCACAAAGGTGCCTGGTGAGAAAAGCTCACCACAATCAAATATCGCACTTTGGCGAAATTCCTGAGCGTATGATTTTTTCGCATTCGTAACAAATTATAAATCGCTAGTGAATTGAGCAGACATTGGCAATTTTCTTTCTGAAGATGCTGAATGATGGTTGTTGGTGAGATTCTGCGGACATTTTCACGTGTTTCATTGTACCTCACCTTACTCGTACCTCAAATTCCACGATGATGTATTCATAATCGCCAAAAATATTCACGTTGTTGTGGGTTTAGTTGTGGATTGATCACCATTTATTTGAGAAAAAATGGTAATTGTATCTCAGATTCTGTGAAATTCTGAAAACGTGTGATGTAACTTGGTTTTTGAAATGCAACAAAGCAGTACGTGGAATGCTTCGACCAGAATATAATTTCTAACTAAAAACCAGTTTTTCTTATATGCTGTTTTAATTTTCATGAGAAATTCCTGTCTTTTTTGAATTGGTTTTTGATTACTGCGTTATTTTCTTCCGACACTCGCGTGAAATCAGGAAGTTTTTTAATTACGCATTTTTATTTCATCCTCGTGTGCTTCACGTTTGATTTTGTTCGTGGCTGATTTCCCGTTTGAAGGTCGAAAGCAGTTATGTATGATGCATCCAAGGTTTTTTTCTGGTTTTTGAAAAAATCCGTTTGACGTGAAAGATCTTTTTTCGATTTATGGTATCATCAACAATTCCTCATGAAATGAATTTCAGTGGCAATAAAAAAAACTTGAGACGTTCGATGAACGTATCTCATTAACGAGGAAAGTACCGGAAATTTCGAAACCGTTCTGAAGAACAAAAATGTAAAAAAATGTTTCAAGTGTTGGCATGGTGTTCATATTTCGAGACATAGTTCAGATGTCGGGGTAGATTTTTTGAAAGCCGCAAGTGTCTCTAAGTCGAATCGTCCGTTTGTCGGTGTCCTACTTACATTCTCTGGTTCCCCCGTTCGTCTCATAAGCCGAGAATTCCTTTGGTTTTTGTCGACCGCGAAATCGCACTAAAATTGCTCTAATTTGCCGATTTCATACCGATGCTCTCGAGGAATCCAAGTACAGCTGAGAATTTATTTCGTGAGCTTGGACATTTCTCATAAGTTTAGCTCCCTTTTTTTTTTCTCCCCGACCCCAACATAAACTTAGTCACACGATAATTTGACCATTGTCAGGCAGTCGCCCAAAGGAACGAGAGCGGTTTAAAGTTATCATCCCGTGATGAATTGCTTGAATCGACTTACTGAAGCACGGGTTTCATTACCGAAAACCGCTAAGGGCGTTCGGCTGTAAGGCAAGGTATGTTTTCATTTTTTGTTTTGTTTAAAAATTCGGAAGAATATGAATGAATGAATGAGTGAGTGAGGGAGGTAATGAATGTTGGGGATAGCCATCGGATATATAGCCTGAGGGCAATCTGAGCTGCGAAAGCGAATCGATCATGGGTTGCGAGTGGAGTGGCTGGCATTCAGGTTGGAATGCCTGTTGCGAGGTTTTATCCTTCGGCGGTGCTGGTGCAGTGTCGGTCAAGCGTGACACGTTGCTGATGCCAGGTGACCGTGTCGAGAACTTATTTTCTTTCTTTCCTGATGCTTTCTTGTGGGGAAAAAAAATCTATCATTTTTTTATTTTATTTTTCGATAGTCGTGGTTTTTTTTTTTTTTTTTTGCCATGTGCAGCTTTTGAATTCATTGTATGTGAGTGTGGGTCAAAGCAAACCATGCTTATTCGAGTGATTTTTGTGTGTGTGTGAGTGTGAGAATGTCTGTGGGTGCAACAAACGACTTTTGCGTCAGGTGTGTATCTCATTTGCATGAGACCCACCGACACTGAAATTCATTGACCACCAAATGTTGCTTTGCCGAAACAAAACAAAAAACGGAACCTGGGTTAATTTTTTCATGAACTTCCTTCATTTGCGTGAATATCGGGGGAAAGCATCTGTGCTTTTATGAATGCACAAGAGGTTTTTTTTTTTCCTCCGCATGACGTCGATTTTATCACCGAAACCGTTCAACCGAGTGATTTAATGCTTTTGATCGGATATATTTGGTTTATTTTTTTTTTTGGTGTGGAATTTCAAAACACTTTCAGTCGAATCTATTTATGTATTGACAGTTTCCCTTTTTCGTGAGAACCAACTTGAACTTCGATTGCTCGATTTCTCTGCGTCTGGCTCTTACTCATTCATCGCATAGATGTCGCCTGAAGCTCATTGCATACACAGATGGACTCCTCACCAGCGATTTTCTCTGAATAACGATTTATTCGGCCCATAGAGGTTCCCTTCCGATCCCGTACAGGTTATATCTACCACGAATCTTTTCTGGTCCTCTGAATTTCGTTGTGCAGAGGGTCCACCTGTACTTGGGTGTGAAGTACCGTATATAAAAGTTGTGTCACTTGAATAACTTCGATTCAGGCCGCACTCTTATTTTCGATTGACCATTTCGTGCAAGAAAATGTACTCGAGGATATAATTTTCATGATTAAACTTTAAACTACTGTATTCTAGTTATATGATGTCAGTGTCACCCGCTGGATATTCTTAAAGCTAGCCCAGGAACCAATGGAAAGAAAATCTTTTTGAACGCTGAACATTTTTCCAATATTTCGTCGCATCAAATGTTGCCGTCTTCATTTGAAATTCAGAATGACAATATAATATTGTTAAAATGAATGTTGATACTGTATAAAAAATAAGCGATTACATCGAAGTCATTCGTAAGGTCGCTGCCCAATAGCCACAATTTTAAATGTCATGATGTTATCATTTTCTTTACAGGAAACACACATTGAACCGAAGCTATTTGACTGACCCCAATTTGTGCGTTGTAACGAGATTTCACTGTAGATTTATGAACAGGGATGAATTTGTACGTGTCGTGACGAGTGATTCCTTCGAAATAGTTTTTCAGAAAATAACTCCCTGCTTTTGTTCATTTATTTTCATTCTCAGCGTGAGAACACCCCTCCCCCAACAGTTCAGTGTAGCGAATCTTGTGCTTCCTTTTCTTTGGGTACAAAGATGGAAGCATGAAGAGGGACTCAATAACTGCCGAAGGAATTTTCGATTTCGTGATGAACGCATCGCTGGGCCCCGAGGGGAAAAAAAAAAAACATCTCCTCTCTCGCTTCTCAGCTGGTGTCCATGCAAACAAAGGTTGGGACGGAAGGCCGAGGAAAAATGCGCACCCGAAATTGCTGAAGAATTTAGAAATTAAGTATAAAAATATATAATTTTCTTTGCATACATATATATATAAAAAGAAGAGGAAGAAAAAATATGCCGCGGTTTACCTTCAGGTCTTCACTACCGTTGGCTCACGTCTCGGTTCTCATATCAGGCAACAGTAACAGATGTTCGGCGACGAATTATTTCTTCCGGCGTTGGTTGAACGTGTTCAATGTTGCCGGAAGAGGGTTTTGCTCATCTTCTTCGTGTTCCAGCTGAGACTTCTCTGTGCAGTATTATATTCACTTTACAGAAAACGTCTTTTTTTCTTCGTATTTGAACGTGGAAAAATAGTAGGATCTGGATTCGCATGCAACGATTCTACTTGACGCGTTGGTCCAATAATTTGAGTAACTAAAATGTTTACAACTCGTGGAGTATTTTCATACGAAAAAAAATCACGTGTTAACATGATGACCCGATTTGAATACCAATTGAGAAAGCGTTTGAACTTCTCATGTGAGAAACTTCTGAAAAAGTTTGTCAAAACATCCCTTTTACACTGCCATGAATTAAACTTTACGAGGAACAGCATTAAAAAGAGAGCATATTTTGTGATATAATTTATCATCATTTTGATTGAGTGACGCTTATGCATTTGTAATTAGGTGCAATTTTTGGTTCACTCTGGAAAGTACAGTACAGCTTTCTGAACACTGTGAAACCGGGGAATCAGTGGGTCTTAGTTTAGTCAGCAAACGTTCTTCTACATGTCCATGGGCAATTACCGTATTATGATGCAACCCAAACTTTTGTGCGAATACAGGACGTGGGAGGTGAACTATCCGCGGGGAAGCTTGGAAGTGCATTTCAGATTGAATGCAATATTTTCCCCATCTTCAAGATGCATGAAATAACTGTAAAGAAGGAAACGAAAAATTATCTCTCTTTTTTTTTTTTTTTGAAAAGGACCCCAAAAAGCAAAGAACAAGCAAAAGTCTTCCTATACTGTGCACAGATGATCGAAATAACTCATGAAAAAGAAGCCCAAAATCAGCCTTTTTTCATCACGATTTGTATTTAATTTATCATGCAATGTACCTTTCACTTTTATAAATACAGTATCAACAGCTTAATTAGTTCACGAGATATCAAACTTTCGAAAAATAAAATTTTTTAATTGTTCTATACGAATGTTGGTGAAGTGTATACATTGTCTGAATTTTGTCATTTTTGTCGCAGTTATTTTGAGCTTCACGTGTCCCTAAATCAAATCGTCTGGATGTCGGGGCCCCACTGTGATTAAAAAACAAACATTCAAAAATATGTTTTGCGCCATGAGCAATTTTTTTTTTTCAGAAAAGAACACGCATACTTATTGTTCCTCATCCCCCTATAGGATGGCCAACATAAATCTCTAAAATCACAGTAAAAAAGAAAACACCAAATTCATGTGTCCCCGAGTGGAGTCGCCCTCATGTCCCTGCGTCCGCATGTCGGGGCTCTGTGTAATGCTCCCTGCCTTTCTGCGACCGCCAGCAGCAGCCAAGACAAGCGCGCGGGCAGCGAAGGATGGGCGAAGCAGCCGCACACACGCGGGGCAACAACTCGCTTCTTACGATGTGCCCGGCTCACCTGGCTTCTCATTCGCCTTCGCGCGTCCGCCGTGTGAGTTACTGAGAGTACGGCGTGTCCGTGGACCACTAACTATAACTGTAGTCAGTGTGCACACAATCACTTCCTGCGACACCTCATCGCTGCTGCTGCTGCTGGCGAACGAGAAGGAAGTGTGAGACCAACTCCCAAGTGTGTGTGTGTGTGTGTGTGTGTTTTGTTGTTGTGTGTGTTGACAAACGAACCAACAAATGACAGTGTGTGTGTGTCCTTCGTTTGGGCTGTTGGCGAGAACTGCTGCTGCAGTGCGGGATTGCTATTTATGGTGGGGCTTTGCGTGACGCGAAACGGAGTGAAACTAATCCCTTCGCGGTGTCTCGCGAGGGGACTGGAACCGAGTTCCCTTCACGACGAGGGAAAGAATAAAAAAAAAAACTAAACGAATCAAATCAAACGAATTGTGTCGCATGGAGAGAAGCACGCTCGTGTAAAGTGGTGGTGGATTCCATATTTTTATTATTTTGCACGGTTCATTGATAGAAATTCTTCCGATGACGAGAGAAAATACCATGTATATGAGCGAGTCTACCACGCGCAAAATTTTTTTCTTCCCCAAATTTAATCGAAATTGAAGATTCCGTCGAAAATATTTGATTTGGGGAGATTCCGAGTTTGGGATACAAGTATTTGTGTTGTGGGAAATATGAAAGAATTGCAGGAAATTGTGAGTATTGATATTCTGGGCCACGAATTGCTTCTTGAATGAGTTCACAGGATGCTGAGCTTTGAAGCAGGGGTTCATTTGCCCGATTAGTCTCACACTTTCTTTCAAATCACTATAACTTAATTTTTTGTTGCTTTTTTCTTTTCCCTACTGTGTCAAGGAAATACTGTAATAGCCAAAAAGCCTCAGAAATTTGGAGCGATAGAGATTTGAGAAGAAAATCCTTCCGATTGGAGGAGGTTTATAATGCTCTGTTTTTAAGGAAATCTGACGGGGGCTTGAGAAGAAGAATCCGACGGAGGCTATAATAATCCACGGTATTAATTAAAAAAAGAAGTTTTGGAGCTCCGTGCGTATTATGTATGATTCTAATGGGAAGTTCTCAAATAATTGTAGCATACAGATTTATTCAAATGGAAACAATTGAAAATTAGTTGAATTCCAGATCCATCCATTTCTAAATTCAAATTCGGATGCTCTTTTTTTGTTGAAATATTGCAGTTTTAGAGTCACTAAAATGGGTGCGAGTCTTAATCAGGGATGCAATTTTATGATGGTTTTGGTGACTGAAGTACCCTAGTGCACTTCTTGCTTGAGAGTGTGTGGTACTCGAATGAATGATATACAGTACTATTGCAGGCTGTATAAAATTACCGATTTCAACTCACCTAGAAAATCGCTAAACGAAGTCATTTGAAGCTACTTTTTTGTGCAATGATTTCTTTGTAGCTTTCCACGTATCTTGAAAATTCCCTGAAAAACTGAAGTACAGTATTTCAATTCGAATACTTTAAAACGTGGAATATCGTATGATGAGAGCGAAACTTCCAGAAACAAAGGAAACAATATTGTACTCGACAAAATCGATAATATCAGGAAACTTTCATTCATTGTTATTCACGATCAAAATCGCCTGCGGGTACATAATATTCTTCATGCATTCGCAAATTGCTTACTGTACCAAGAAATTATTTCATGCAAATTCATCCATGATTTAAAAAAAAAACGCTTGGAATATTCTTCATGAATTTTCAAATACAGTATCTAAATGTACCAAAATGTACTTCACGCATTTTATATTCGATCAGAATCGCTTGTATATTCTTCATGCATTTGCAAATCTCTCACTGTACCATGAATTTAGTATATGGATTTTTGTCCACGATCAAAATCAGTTGTAATATTTTTCATGAATTCGCAAATTTCTTACTTTACTAAAATTTTATTTCAGCTGTTCGGTGTGCAGTACAATAAAATTATGGGGAGAAATGAAGAAAAAAAAATGGCTCCGAGAAAGGCTTAAATGCTTTACGCCATCACGAATATTCAAGATGATGTGATGTACAGTAAAGAAAACATTTTCAGATATTTTTTGGTCGAAAAAATCACTTGCCATGAAGTTCATTATTCGAAGCGGGGTTCATTAGACGAGGCAAACTAGGGTACGAGGACTGGCACGCCAGTCCAGGTAGAATCTATCTTTACAAGTACAGTACTGTATACTGTACCTTGAAAATTAATGCAGGGAACGATTTCTTATGCAACAACGTAATTTTGAATGAGCTATACTGATGCTCTGATCGAAATTCGAGACTATCTAAAAATTGATTTTTGGTGCTTATTGCTGTAAGATTGAGCCGTTCAAATGTATTCAGCGCGTATACTGGCACGTAAGGTCTTATTTTCTTCGATTTTTACCCAGTTTTCGTCGAGTGTTACATTTTTGATTCAACTTTCCAATTCTTGATGTTGCTGGAAAATAGGAAACTCATTGAAAAAAATCATCTTTTCACGGACTGTTTTAACGGCGGAGTTAAGGTGTGATTTCAACTAACTGCAAGGAAATGGAGAATTGAGGTGATATTGCAGGTATCACAAAGTAAACGTCAAATTTTAATGTGTTTGTGTGTGTTTTCCCTTTAGTTTTTGTAAGTTTACGTTCATTTTAGTGAAAGTGTATGTCTGGGAATAATTTCGAAGTGGCCCTTAATTTAAAGTTACTCATAGGAATTTAAGTACCGTACTATAGGTCTTGTGCTCCTTTCAATCTTACATCAACGCTGCATACATTTCAAAATATTGTTTCTGACGACTGGGGAAGAATCTTGAATTTTCCAGCGAATATCCTTTCACTTGGACGCTCTGAAACACGAAGGCGCGCCTTTTGCAATAAATAGCGTTTCTAGTCTATGGAAATGGGATGTTGATCTGTGCGAATGAAAAAGAAAACATCTTGGAAAAGATTTCGAATTATTTTTTTCCGTGGGAATTTGCGAGCAAAAACCGTTAAGATAGCATTTCTTTGCCGAGTGCAGGCTGTGTTGGGGAGCATATCGCTTATGCTCGGAAGGAGCCCGAAAAGGGAAAATATTGACTCACAGCAGCGTTGTTCCCACCTTCGTCGTTTTCTTTTTCTCTCTTTTTCAAGCTGTAAAGGTGAAAATGTTCACCTGAAAAGGAAAAGAAATAAAAAAAAATACAGTAGCGAGGAAAAAGTTTATTTTTGTATTCTACTCCTGCACAATTGGTTCTTTTCTATTGTTCTCTGAAACGCACCGCATTTTGTTGCGTTTGAAATGTATTTCGAGAAAAGAAAACCTTCTTCACGGATTCCTTGGATAACAAAAAAAGGAGTGTTCGCAAGGTTTGTTCTAGCCTCGTGATGCTTTTCAGTGAATGTTTTCTTTCCTGTGAAACGGTGGTTAATTTTTTCGTATTGATATTTGTTCCCATGGTGAAAAGAACTCTTTTTATTTTTACGATTTGCACTCTATAAGAATTTTTCGAGTTCTGAAGCGAGACGCCTTTTATGCAGGGCATTGAATCGCGACGGAAGAGAAGACCATGTGGTTGATTTGATGACCAGAAGCATTTTGAAGGCCAACGTGTTGCTTGTTTGATCTTTTTTTTTTTTTTCTCTCGCTATTTTGAGCGCAACTTTTTTTCTGATTCTCTGATGAAATGGCAGGGAATAGTTGCCACATGCTTCCTTGACATTTGATGTTGATCAAGACTTTGAAGCGAGTCAATGTAACGGGTCGTTCCGGTGTTTCTTGTGCTTTTTCGAGTCAAGGGCGTCGCACGGATATTAATTTAACGTTATGGCGCCATTTGATGAAAATTTGACTTGGAAATGGAAGATTTACCCGTTGATTACGATGCAACGGTGAAATTTAAGGAGAAACGAAAGGTTAATTTCAGAGTTTCGAAGCGTTTGAAGTACGGGATTTTTTGTCCATGGCCAATTTTTCTTAAGTGAAATATTCGGCGCATGGCTGGAATTGTTCTTAATGTCCATGACCAAATCTTCATTTCTGGAATTCTTTCTCGAATCCGCGTATCATTGAATTTCACTGTTTATTTTCTGAATAACTCATCAGTTTCTTGGTGAAGGGTTGCAGAAAAAGGAGATGCAGTACTTTGAATATGGGGATTTTCTATCATTGTGTCGACTGCTCTGAAAAAGGGGATTGCCTCATCAGAATTTACTGCGAAATCACCGAAATGTTTTTTTTCTTCACGATTTCTGATAAATTATCAACTTTCGATACTATTTCAAGTAAACGAATCTAGGAAATCCAGATTGAGTTATTTTGACTAGTATGAATTGAAAGTGTATTTTGGGGCTGCGTAAATAGATTAAAAAAAGAGTCGAAACGAACCTATTTAATGATATTTCACTGTATCCGGAAAAAAGACAGGGTTTCTATCGAAGGTGCGGCCTATAGTTGATATAATTTGAATCTATTTGGGCGGTAAAAGATCCTACAATTAGAAAAAAAAAACCGGGAAGATGTCTTACCCTTTCGATTTCCTGTTCTCTACCAAAGTGTGCATTTCGACCAAACCCATGTAATCTGTGTATCATGCACATTTCGATCACAGACAGTTTAAAGTCCCGATCCAATCATTATTCCCTATACGCGTATTGACCACGTTTGGTGCATGAAAAATTACCGAGTTTCCCATTAACTCGTTACATTTCTTCCCTCGCATGGCTGCCCAAAATCAGGGTGCGGCCTATGATCGCAATCACCGTACATTTACGCAATTAAAGGCCGCGTATTGGCCGCGCCCTTCGCACGAAAAGGTGCGATAGAAGGCCGCCAAAATTCGAAAATCTTCAAGAAAAAAGTAAACAGCGGTTTACGTAAGCATAACTGCAAATTTTGTGGATCTGTAAAAACAGTTTTTCGAGTGAAAACAAAAGAATAATCACAATGGTGTTCGGAAACTAGTTCAATTCAAACCTAGGAATTATTTCGGAAAATGTGCCTCATCAGCGTTGTTCTGATTTTTTTTTCCAGCGCAGTTTGGTGTGAGGGAACTGTGGCTTGTATTTGAATAAATAGGATATTCAGTAAAGTACCTTCATGATAATACAGGACCGATCCAGGTTTTTATTTGCGGTCGATATTCTCCGGATTCTGGAAGTTATAATCCGCAATGCCTGTATCATCTTCATTTGGATCTTCGGAGAAAACAAAAAAAGAACGAGTCGAAATTCTGATTTTTTTTTGTGCTTGAATATAAAAATCCCGGCGTGTATCAAATCCGGACTCAGCTGTGTGTGGTTTTTTTTGCTTTGTTTTTTTTTTTTTTTTTTTTTTTTGTTGAGAGGGAATCATTCGCTAATTGAAGTTGGTCCGAGTCCGTCGTGGCTGCTTGCTCAGGGCCTCGATCGCCTCCGAAGCCGAACACTTGCTCGCCCTGTGGAACCGAGGCCATTTCTGTCCTGCATCTCTCGCTGCTGGGAGCCGAAAAAAAAACGGCGCGGAACCGAGCAAGAAAGATAACAAAGGGGGTGGGCAACCTTTTTCTCTCCTTCGTTATTTTCATCATCACAGTAAAAACTCTCTGCAAGGAACTTCCAGAGACCTGATGAAAAAAAAATTAATTATAAAGACAAATTCGTTGTATACTGTACCAAGATCCATTGGCTTGATCACATTTTTAACTGAAATTTTGTGGAAAATGAAGTTATAAATCCTGGTTGAGTCTCTTTGGAATGATCTTGTTGAAAATGATTATCGCTGAAAAATGATTTTTTTTTGTGGTCCCAAAGAGTTTTCTCCCCATGTTACAGGGGTTCTCTACAATTAATGGTTCTCGGTTTCCTTAAATAGTGTTGCTGGAAGAGAGAGAGAGATAGAGAGAGACCAACTGTACCATAAAGTGCTTCTAAAAACAGATAATTCAATACCTGTACCTGTCTTGATTTGCAAGTCTCTCTGATGAACGGAAGAGGATATTTCTTTTAATATACTGTGCTGTACAGTACAGTACTTTGCTTTTATTCTACTTGCCTCTCTTCTGAAGTGTTGTTATTCTTGTAAAATTGAATGAAACAAAGGGTAAGTCTAAAAAAATGGCTGTATTTTCTTTTGAACCAACTTATTGGTTCTCACCTGTTTATTCTTTCAAATGGAGGAGAATTATTTCCAACGTACGATACAGTTTTTTTTTTATACAGGCATGCATCTGAAATGGAGCTAAATAATTTCCAAGAAATCCGTCATTGCTTACTTTTCTGCACATTAATTTTGATCTACATACAGTTTTGATTCTTTGGTGAAGTTGGAATTCTGCACCAGCTCAATTTTCTGTTATTCTTCTACCATTTATAAAATAATCTCCATGGCCTTTGCAAGGAATCCGGGCCAAAAATTCGTTATACAGCTCTCAGATTGCAGCCTGGAAAAAATTCGCTAAAAGGACACTTTTCTATTATGGCGACTGCGGGAAAACTGCTGGGACCGAGAACAATTCGTAATAATTAAAAAGAGCGTTATAACACGATTCGTTGTAATGAACATCTACCTACTATTAAGCTCAATGCTGTGGTCTGTGCCCGATTTTCGTGACATCGTCCTCTGAATCAGGATTCAAGGATGTTCGATGGAGGTAGATTATTTGAAGGTACTGTACAGTACGTTATTTGGAAAAAAATCATGACTTGGTAAATAATGTCTTGTACAGTTGAAAAACGCGGAACTCTTGGAGTCATACTCGACTTGGGTAAAGTCCGAAAAAAATCAAGTGTGGATAACATTTATCTCCTGGTAGAAATTTTGGAGTACAGTACAGGTATTTATAAGCTATGGAAGTTTCTCCTTCATTCTAATTCAAGTCGTCACGGAACCTCGTATTTACGAGGTGGTACGCAAATGCTGTCATATTTTGAAAGTGTTGCAATCTAAAGAAAATACAAAAACTGAAAGCTTTTCATTTGTTGTAAAGTACTAGTACCGTGCCACTGATTTGACATCGGGCAGTTCGTGGACTCGTGTACGAAAATAATACAACGTAACAGATTTCGAGGTGTGGACTCTGATGCTCATTACTCACGTTGAGACCAACTGAGGAAAGGACTACTGAGCGTATTTTCAAAAATATATAAATTATGTTCTGGGCTTGAGTCGAGAGCTAAAACTTCCGTTACTCAAATTAAGGACATATTGTACGGTACTGCACTTGAAAATACGGTGGAATCCTTGAAGCCATAGGAGGTAAAGTCGTGAGGTGTTACGTGAGCACCTGCCTGACTATAAAAAGGCGCAATACTCGAAATGGTTGTGAAAATATGTTTTATGCGTATGATGTGAGTTTTTTTCTTTTTATAGACGTGTTGGTCCGCGGCTGGAATTTTTCCTGAAAATTTTTGAACAACAATATGAATCACCTCAAAATGTATTTATTGTACTTAATACGACAGTGTCTTTCTGCACTCATTCATTCAAAATTGGAAAAAACCGTTCTGTGTTCATGCGGCCGTAGAACAAGGCTTCTTCTTGTGTGACCTTATTTTTTAAGTTTTAAAAATCACCCAGGTATACTGAAAGCAGTTGAAGCCAGAACTAGTCATTATCAACGTATGGTTATGAGAAGTGAGCGAGGGTTAGTTGGATGTTTAGTTTTATGGAAGGATGGCTTTTTGACATTCTTACAGTTCAGAAAAGTCATCCTGGCAGCTTTTAACCTCTTCAGGATTCCATACAAGTGTGAGTTAAAATTGTGCGAATATGCTATTTATGATTCAATTATCTCCATCCAGAATTCTTCGTTATTTCTGTTCCAAGTCTATGAATACATTATGAGATTATGTGAGAAATTTTGGGCATGCACACTGTGTAAAGTAATCAATTCCTAGAAGTAAAAATTATTTCCCCCCCCCCCCCTCCTTAAAATTGCAGTGCCAGGAACATCCTGGCACCACAGCATCCTCAGCAATATCTTTCTTACTATGTTTTGGAAAGTAAAACCTATTGAAGGTTTATGGGACAGTATTCGCAGTAAAGAGAATTGAGTTAGGTAAGTAGTAACGTTCCCCAGGCTAACGGTGCCCTTGCCTGGGGGTTTGTTATTTCTGTTCCAAGTCTATGAATACATTATGAGATTATGTGAGAAATTTTGGGCATGCACACTGTGTAAAGTAATCAATTCCTAGAAGTAAAAATTATTTCCCCCCCCCCCCCCTCCTTAAAATTGCAGTGCCAGGAACATCCTGGCACCACAGCATCCTCAGCAATATCTTTCTTACTATGTTTTGGAAAGTAAAACCTATTGAAGGTTAAATATAATTAATAGTATATAAGGAGCTCCTTTTCATATCATCATCAGTTATCAAGGTCAGATCAGTTCAGATGTGTTACTAGAATTATTTGGTTACTCTTGCAAGTTGAGTTCCGTTGAGTTCTTTAATTCAATTTACTCCGTGAAATACAATTACCCCCTTAAAATAGGAATTCCTAAAATAAATTCCCACTCCCTGTCCCA
This sequence comes from Notodromas monacha, assembly GCA_905338405.1. Taxonomy (NCBI): domain Eukaryota; kingdom Metazoa; phylum Arthropoda; class Ostracoda; order Podocopida; family Cyprididae; genus Notodromas; species Notodromas monacha. Next base: position 6,258 of record CAJPEX010004785.1, on the reverse strand, counting down.
GGCTGATTATTGTGTTTCATTCATTGGCATTTGACATCAAATTATGTTGGTGACATTTGTCCTCAATAATAAGTGCAATATTAACGGCATGTATTTTTAGAGCACTATTTTGAAGACAAGAGTTTTCATTATGTATACTAGACGTTCATTCATTTGGAAATCAGAAGTGATCATCCAAAGGTGACCATGCATTTATAATACTGTATGGATTCCCTTGAACGTTCAATGCATGCTTTTTGATCACTCTAATATGAATATCACGCATCTCGCGTATGGCTGATAAAATTTAAGGTATGCATTGGACTTTCTATGCAGCGACTTTGCACTTTCCTTGACACATTGTGTTCTCTATTCATATGCCAGCAAGTCCTCCCCTTTACAATGAAGTTGTCTGCAAAAGTAATATTTTGATCGCGCAAGTTTTCAAGAAGCTAGTTCGCTTCTTCTTCTTCTTTTTTTTTCTTTTTTTTTTTGCTGTCTGAACAGGTTTTGGGCCAGGAGCCAAAAAAATAATAATAATTCGCCCTCGGGTCGAATTTGCCCGAGGGCCGCACGTTGCTCACCCCTGGTCTATACTGGCGCCAGAGGAGGAAGAAAGAAGAAAGAAGACAAAAAGAGAGGAATCTTCTTGTTCCTTCCAGTATTGAACATGTTGAATTCTTTTTTCTTTCTTCTTCGTTTCCCCGTAGACTCTGTTTCGTCGGTCATCGACTCTACGTAGAGCCGAGCATCTCCCAAGACCGGCGCCCTCTTTAATCGGCTCGGAAAATTGCGAGGGATGAAAGATGAAGAAAAAAGAACAAGAAGAATTTGTTGGATGAGGATGCAAACTAGGGGAAAAACGAAAACAAGTTGAACTCATATTTGCAAAAGGAAGAAAAAAAAGTATCATGGCTAATTCGCTCGTCCCTCGAAATCCGTGCTCACCTTCATCTTGATGGTCCTATGATGCCCCTCATCAACATTCCACCTTTTCCCTTGCTTCAGGCATTTTTTGTTCCTCGCCGAAGAAAAACAAGCTCGAAAATTCGTGTCAATTTTTTTCCCATGCTGGCTTTATAAAAAAAAAAAGCGGCGAGAAAATCGACAACGTTCGAGTACCCGAAAAATGGTCACGAAAATGCAGGTCGTTCTGGGCGAGGTGCTTTTGAAAATGTCCAAATTATTCATTTATTTATTCCGTGGAAGCAAATGCTTGAGATGGATTTGTAAATGGGGGGGGGGGGGGATTGTGACGTGTCAAGTTGCCTTTTACGGCGTTTTTCTGTCAGGCAAGAGTTGAAATGTGTCACTTTGCTTCTCTCTGAAGCCCCTCAATTTCTTTACTGCGTTGTTGTTTATTGATCGCTGGCTTCGAGTCGCCATTTGTGCTTTCTCGACTGATCAGCCGGATGTGCTGGACGACGATATTAGGACTTGAGTGGTGTGTACTAATCTGACCTACTTTTGGAAAGCATTAGGGTGTTCTGGAAAGTGCTAAAATTTGAAGAAAGGAAAGAAAGAAATTAACCATTTCGGGCCTGAATTTTCATCCTTGGTGATTAGTCCAAATTTCCAATCCTATTACTGTAAATATTTGGAGCTACAATGCGATAAAACATTATTCGAGGAACCTTTTATGTAAACTGTTCGGCATAAATGTTTGACAATTTTGGGCTTGGCAATATTTTGCCTTTTTGGCGGAAATGTATCTTAATATTTCACTCTAACGAATGCAAACAGTTTCAGGTGTCTTCATAAAGGCCCAAATCTACTGCTTGAACTTTTTCATCGCGAAGTTAATTTTTTCTTTTGTAACCTTAATATTGTAAATCACCAAGAGGAATGATCTCCACCAAAAATATTTAAAGCCACCCAGAGAAATCAGAATATTTTGTTTAATTTATTTTTCAAAGTTTATGGCTGATTCACCTTCTTGAACGCTGACAAAAAATAGACCCCGTGCCCTTTTCCGCAAAAACGTCCTCATGGCGCACAAAATACTTGTGAATGGATTTTAAAAATACAGCGCTGGGGCCCCGACACACGGACGATTTGATTTAGTTGCATTCGAAAACTCGAAAAATCTGCTCCAACATCAGGACTACGTCTTGATACATGGATTTCTTACCAACATTCCTAGATGAATATCAATGCATTTCTCAATATTTTTATATCTCTTGGGAAAAATTTAGTTTTTTATATTCTAAAAATTACAAAGAAATTACATTATGGATTCACTATTATTCATAATCGCGCTTCTTTTTTTCCGAATTCTTTCCGTCATTGTTGTGCAGTAAAGGAAGAATTGTTCTTGTTCTTTGCTTATTGCGATTCTTTTTGTGCCATGAGATCAGATCATGTGGGCTTTTTTTTTTAAAGTTATTTTCTGAATCTTGAAGTTGAGGAAAAGTTATTTTATTAAATTTCTAGATGGAATTTCTCCTGACTTTGCATCAACAGGACAACCAATGATGTACAGTATACATAATCCCCTTCAAGTCTAAGGGAAAACGTGATTTGACAAGTGGACGTTCCGGCGTACTGCCAAGGTTCAAGCGCCAGTTACGTCCGCATCTCGGGGTCTATTTTATTCTGGGTGGAAATCCATACTATTTTATTCAACTGCAATGACGATGACTCAGTTGTGATTCGCTATACTTTAGTGACGCCCCTGATGATATTGTGTCTCTGTGGGACAGATTCGAAAATCGGGACGTTGGGGAAACATTCGCGTTTCTTCTTTTTTCCTATTTATTTCAAGCTATGGCTTCGTGGAAGCGCGTAAGAGATAGAAAAAAGGTGTTGTGACGAATTGTTTGTGGCGAGAGAGATGGATACTATTTTTTCCGCACTTGACGGAGTCGAGAATTAACAGGGCGTAATACTGGGACAAGTGGCTGTCGAGGCCGACGTGCAATAATGCGGCTTTTCTTCATGCTCGAAAAAGCGCGTGTCTTTTGCCTATGCCGAGTGCTTTTACCGCCACCAACCACTACTGTAGTGTAATGTGCATGAAAGTGTTCATTTCGTGTCACCAGCTCGTGAATGATCATCGTGGTGATGATTTCGAAAAAGGGTGTCGAATACGAATCCAATGTCACCCGGGCGATGGTTTACATCTGAGCGAGTAGTTTCACGCTTTGAAAAAATAAAAAACAATATTTACAAGTTGCGGATTAATAAATGGTTCCATTCGCATTTGCCTTCGAACGCTCACTTGGTTGCCACTTTTTTGTTGTTGGAGTTATTGGCAAGGTTGTTACTTTGATAAATGGCACCTTGTTGGAGATGCAAAGGCGAGAGCGCAATTTTTCTGCAATGATTATTTGTCAGTAAATTGACACTTGTCCTGGTTCAGGCATCGGAGAAATCCTTGAATGCCTCGAAGGAAATGAGCTGAAGAGACACGTGAGCTGAATGATTTATGAGGAACTTTTACAGTTTGTTTTCCTCACTTTTTCTGTCATTTTGTGATTTTATTGTCTGAAGATGAACGTCATGCGGGATGGACGAAGAAATTAGAAGCGATTTGATGCCAAATTTGAAAAAAGTGATTGGAAAATACAAACGAAAGGAAAGTTCAAGTACTGACAGAATAATTTTAAAATGATATTCATAAACCTCTTGAAATCACAGAAATTTTCCGATTTCAGCCTTCGCGCAAACATAATTCAAGGACTGTATTTCGAATAATCAAAAGAAAACTACGCAAGAAAGCGAAAAGCGTCGGAAATAATTTTAATAAAAAGTACTTTGCATTGAGATTCGTTTTTAGACCAAATTTCAACTGCTTTATTGCAGTTAGTTTTTGCAAGTTCCGCATTATTTTGAATCGATTCAAGATTTTTCCTGCTTTTCGTCGGTGTGACACGCAAATCGTAGATGATGTAAATGTCCAATTCAAGTACAGGTTCAGTATACTATAGAAAATAAAATAAAATTGTAAATGTGCCGAAAATGATCCCAACAGTGTTTTGATTCGAGGCCGACTTGAGCCTCTCAATTTTGCATACACTTCGCAGATCAAAAACTGAGATCCCGATTATTTTTTAAATCGTATTTTTCGCTGAAAGAAAAACCTCTGAGAACATTCATCATCACAATTTCCGTTGAGTTTAATCGGAAAAGTGGCCTAAACAATCATGCTTATCCCGTGATGAAAATCTGCAACATTCATGCCCTGATTTTCTGAATGTCTTTGTCGTCGTCGTGTGCGTTACAAAATTTCGAACTTGAATCCCTCTGCTCGTGAATGTAAAAAATAAAGAAAAAATGACTGGTTGGAATTTCACTCGCAAAACTTCCTCGAAAACAAGCTACTTACTTCAGTCTCGTCGGTGTCATCGAATCCTCGCACTTGTATATTTGGTACTCTGGTGGTGCTGGTGTTGGTTATGATGGCAGTTTGAAGAAATTTTCTTCAGAATTCCCTGAAAAAAATTGTTTGCCACTTGAATTTGAATTAGTGAATACATCAACTCTATAAGAACATTTGGAGCATTGAATTGTGTATCTCTGTTCTGTACACTGAAATTTTGGCATCTACAAAAATAACATTCAAGTGAAAAAAAAAGTAGAAGTCCCTCTATGCTGGAGGTGAATTTTTTTGATTAGCTAAATGGATGGTAATTTGGTGATGGAAATGCCCAAGAACTTTTCTTAAATCAATTTTAGGGTTGGAAATATGTGTTTCTTGCAATTTGGCCTGAAATGTATTTGCAATTTTATCACAAAATGTTCCTATGTTGAGTCAGTGTCCTCATGTCGGGCGTTATTTACTAATTTTTTCTGGGCAATTAAGTTTCCCTATGTTGAATTGTCCAAAGGTCGAGGCGTCCGCATGTGGGGGTCTCACTGTAGATCCAGCGGATTTTCAACAATCCCACAAAAACAAAACAAAAAATTACTCGCATTGCCCCACCATTTGTCAAAACTTGAGTGCAATTCAACATAGTCCCCGCCGATTTCAATAATTTTTTTCTTGCTATAAATCCAAAAATCGAAACAGCCCCGGAAATTGAATTCCGTCAGTTGACTAAGCTGCTCTTTCACGGTGGAAATGAGGCTGTTTCTGTTCTAAAAAAAATTAACTCCTTTCAGGTACTGTTGGAAACAGCCAGAAGTCACAGGGTTGCTAATCAACTATTTCTGGCCAAAAATGTCTCAAACCTTATGAATCAACCAACCCCCGAATTTGCCGAGAATAAAGAAAGAAAGATTTCAACCGTCTCGCGTGGATTCGAGAGAAAGGAACCGTTTTCGCAAAAAATTCAATTATACGATGGGATGCGTGTATGGATTAACAGTTGATTGTATCATGCGGGCATTTCGTTCACCTTCTGCCATGTTCAGTACTGTACTTGTAGTGTATGTCGAACTTCAAAGGACCAGCGAATAACTTCTACTTCACGAGGTTTGGAGATGGGGGGCAAACACGCATTTGTGTCGTGTGATCTAGAGTTTAATTACAGGAAATTGCTATTTGTTATATTCTAGGATCTAGGCCTTGAATTGCTTCTTGAATGAGTTAATTAAAGAAGAGTTTTGACTTTGTTTTTTTTTTTGTGGCCGAAATGTTGAACATTTCTTGAGAATAGTCGAACCACTTCAAGTCGAATTCAAAAGAAGGTGCCAAAAAATTCGACTTTCGGGAGGCTTCATCTTGAGGAAACTACCATAGTACTGTAATTCGTTGGGTGGAAAAATTATGAATTAAAAGAAATTTTCAATTCATGAAATTCTAGGTCTTATATTTTTTTCTTGAATGAGATGACATTATGTTGAACTGGGTGGCACGGGTTAATTTGTGAAATCAGTTTTTCACTTTGCATCAAAATATCAAAACACATCCGAGTGACGTTTTTATTGCTTTTCCTACTTATTCCCTCGTCCATGAAGTAATATCCATCATGCCTAAAAAAAAAAATGCGAGGTTTACAGGTTTCAAGGTATGCAAACCCTTCGAGTTAGGGATTGTTTCAATGCATCTTTTCGAAGGGAAATCAAGACATGGACTCGATACCAATTTTGAACCTCGATAACTGCAACCTCCGTACTGTATTTAATTTTACACTAATTAGAAAAACGGCATCTGTCGATTAAAGGACTGGGAATTTGTGTCTGAATCAGAAATCTTGACTCTTCTTCGTCGAGAGAATCGTCGGATGAGTTCTCCTTTCGATCGGAACACACCTTCATATTGAGCAATTTGTCCCATTCCTTCGTGGCTGTGACAGTGAACATTGTTTCGACTAATGGAAGTGTATGCCTTCCTGG
>CAJPEX010004784.1:0-19636 GCA_905338405.1 Notodromas monacha | reverse complement strand
GTATGTGTCCACGAATGAAATACGATAATAAAATTTGAGCTCTATGAGACGTTGGAAGCCAAGTTTTTCAGCTAAGGTTCTCGAATTCGAAATCACTTGAACCCAGCCTGGTTTTTTCATTCGCGAAGAATTTTTTTCCCTTTGAAGCCCGGGATATAAAGAATGAAATATTGCCACTAGTTTGTCAATATTACAGTAGAGTACCGCGGAAGTGGCTTTAAATATTTTGTAGATCTTACTTATCACCACAGCTTGCCAAATTATCAACGACGCAAATGTGATGTGTGGATCCTGGGTCTACGCAAAAATGTGCTCAAGCCTTTATCCGTTTCAACCAGCATGGATTAAAATTTGACCCATCTTCGAGAAAGTGTCAAGTAGTGCTAAAAAGAAAAGAGGCCAACGTACTCTTTTTACGGTAATTCACATTCCTACATCTCTATAGGGACAAGGAAAAACTCCTACAACAATCATGAGCCACCTCTCACCACAATTAAATTTCAATTTTTATCCTTGCCTGCGAAATAATACAAACCTATTTTTAATGCAGTAGCTTTCCCTCCTTTATTTATTTTCACATTTATTCAAGTTTTTTTTTGTTTGAAAATGTGATGCTTGACCCTCAGTTACACACACGCACATATGGGCACAATTTCAACTTACAGCTGTCCTCACCGCCTGGATAGGCATACAAAAATTTTGCACACTTTTGTGCGTCTCCAGTGATGGGGAATGAAAAGATGCATCAGCCCTCTTCAGTGTAAAATATTGGCTAGAAAGCGTCAATACTTTTACTCACAATAAAAATAAAAAAGATTCCTTCGGCAAATTGTTGTAGAAATCAAGAGTATCGAGACTACCATCAATTTTCCAGAAGATGCAAAGTCGAATAGTGATTCTCAGGCTAAACGATTTTAAAATGCTAGCTGTCTTTAATTACCTGAATGACCGAAAAAAAAATCGACAAACAAATCGTCTCCTCTTTTTCGCATCTTCGTGTTGACGAAACTTGTGAACTCGCCCTCGCTCATAGGAAGGTATACAGTACAATACAGAACCCGATCCCAGCAGCCACGGGATTCATCCGGGGAAATTCAGGCCCAAGGATTCCCGCGCACCTGGGTGACCCCCGGACTGGTGTCAGCAGCACGGGGGTCAGCGAGCCGAAAATCGGATTGGAATCGGGGTCGACGATGCACATTCTGTTCGGCACGAGTGCGAGGAGGCGTGAAAATAATCAGCCTCCTGATGCCCGTCGATGGGAGTGCTTCCTCTTATTGATCCCTGTTGTTGCCGGAAGTTCCGCTTTTGTGTGTCCCCTGGCGGCGCGCCGCACGTGCGTGATGATGATGGGGACGAGAGTCGTGTGGTTCTGCTGCTGGGGGACGATTCTTCTTTGTCAAAGTCTGCTTTCCTCCCTTTGTCTTTTATTTTAGAATTTCGGTGTCGTGAAACGGGATACAGAACAAATTTCAGGGACGCGAAATACGAGTCCTTTTTTTTATTATTTTACATGAGCATCACAGGGTTACTCGCCAGAATTTCCTCATTGGTCATGTAAAGTAGTTTGATTCTGTATTTTTTGACGTCGAATTTCAATGGCCATTAATAAGATACAAATTTCAAAGACGCGAAATACGAGCATTTTTTTATATGAAGATTACAGGGTTAATCACCAGAATTTGCTCACTGATGATACAATAGCTTGATCCTGTATTTTTTGTCGAAGTCTAATTTGAATGATCATGAATTCGGATAAAAATTTCAGGGACGCGAAATACAAGTGCTTAAAAGAAGCATAAATGGGTTTCTCGAAACAATTCACTTGATACAGTAGTTTCATTCTTTCCTATTTTTGTCGAAGTCTTTTTTAAATCATCATGACATAAGATACAAATTTCAGGGACGCGAAATACAAGTACTTTTTTATACATGAACATTACAAGGTTTCTCACCAAGAATCGCCGAATGATCATAGTTTGATTCTGTCCTATTGCTAGTTGAAGTCTAATTTGAATTACAGTTTTTTGAAATGGAATGAACATTTTATGGGCGCGAAATACGTGGTCCTAAGGTTTCTCACCAAGAATCGCCGAATGATCATAGTTTGATTCTGTCCTATTGCTAGTTGAAGTCTAATTTGAATTACAGTTTTTTGAAATGGAATGAACATTTTATGGGCGCGAAATACGTGGTCCTTGAAAAAATTACTGGGTTTCTCACCACAATTCACTCATTGATCATACGGTACTTTGATTCTGTCTTATTTTTGTCGTAGTCTAGTTTGAATGATTATGAAATGGGATACGCATTTCTGGAACGCAAAATACGAGTCCTTAAAGAAATAGTACAGGGTTTCTTACCACATATCATAGTTTGATGCTGCCCTATTTCTTTGGAGTCAAATTTAAATTATCATTAAATGGGATACAAATTACAGGGGCACGACTTACGAGTCCTTTTTTCAAAATAAAAATTACAGGGTTTCCTACCACAATTCACTGACTGATCATAGTTTGATTCTGTTCTATTTATTGTCGAAGTCTTATTCAAATCATCGTGAAATAGGACACCAATTTTATGGACGCGAAATACGAGTACTTTTTTATGTATGAACATTACAAGGTTTCTCACCACAAATCACCCATTGATCGTAGTTTGATCTTGTCCTATTTTTGTCGAAGTCTTATTCTGAATTATCTTGAAATGGGGTCCAATTTTCAGGGACGCAAGGCACGAGTCCCATAAAAAAGCAGGAGAGCTCTTGATATTCAGTCCCAAGGTTTATGGGGGAGCCGTATTATATATTCTTAAGTAATGGAAGTCTGAGATATTTACCAAGGTTAATGCGAGAAGAAATCGATGAGAAATAAATTAAAAGCGGTACTATTAGACTTTGTACATTTCATGGTTTCTCACCGCAATTTCACTCATTGATGACGGTGAGATCCTGTCCTTTTTTGGCGAAGTCTAATTTTAGATTATCGGGAAATTGGATAACAACTTCAGGGAATCGAAACCTTAGTACAAGTTTATTTTTTCGGATACTTCGCCCGGTAAACTCAGATTATCAGGGTTCTGTTGACATGATCACGCTGTACGATTTCTACGCGAAAGTCTGATTTGTTACGGGTAGTTTTCCAGAATAGGAATCAAGTTTCAGAAGCTGGAAATACGACTCATTTCACTATTACAATATAACTTCGATCATGTGCTCCCTGATTTACTGAAAATTCGATTATATTTTGAAGTACTGAGCCCAAACAACACGTCATTGATGCAAATCGTTTATAAGTTCGTTCTCCTGCCACTAGTTCATGTTTTATGCATTTTCGGATTATTTGGTTACTGGAAAGTCTGAAATGGACCTTTTTCAATCATCATCCACACAGATCCAGCGATTATTTTCAAACGGGAAAAAAAATTGTGATGCAGAATGGAAACGGTGTTCTCAAACGCCAAAAGGGACAAATAAGAGTCGACGATTTTTATGACGAGAGGGTGCCTATTTTTTGGACGTCTTTTTTTTCATTAACCCTCCAGAGCTTTTTGGGCATCGGTAAAAATGTATTCGAATTTTAAATTCACCGAAACAATTTTGAACCATCCCATCCTAAATCCAAATTTTATTTTATATAAGGAAGAAAGAACAGAAAAGTTATCGTAATGGTGGCATGCTGATGCTGCTGATGATGATCACAGTAAATTATCGTCACAACAAATACCATTACAACAATTTCTTCAGTAGAGTCAATTTTATTCTTGTATTCTGAACACAACACAATTTGTTGTACAATGGGTGAAATATGGTGATGAGGAAGCCTGGAAACTAATGACGCGAAAACAAAAGTTCGAGAAGTGTTGAGGAAATGTACAATTTCTATCTTTATGCCTTCTTTGTCTTCTGGTGCAGTTGAACCTCGATAGGTCGAAATCCCCAAAGTAGAATTTGTTTCAAGTCCTTTTCTGGATTCCACTAGAAACAAAACATCAAAAATCGCCTGAACTCAAAGCCTTTCCCCCTCAAACTTAGATAACTCGGATTTTCGGAGGCCTTTTCGCTTTTATTTTATTGACACTGGAAAGAGAAAATTAATAATAATAAAAAAAACTTGATGCGTTTTGAAAGGAAGTGAAATATTAATTTGGCAAATGAACCCTTTCTTGCCCCCCAAGTTCAGCGCTTACTGTCAACTCATCTAAGAAGCAATTTAAGACCCAGAATATCACCATTCACAATTCCCAACAACTCTTCTATTTTTACCGCGACAAAAATGCTTGTTTCCCTAACTTGAAACACTAATTAACTCCAATTTGTATTTATTTTTTGTTTGCTCCCTTGAAATTCGACTATAAAAGCGGGTTTGACTGTGTTTGAAAAAAAGGGGAAAATAAAAATTGTGTTAATGCAAAACCCTCTTGATGGGAGTGGTTGGTCCTCGCCACGGAAGCGCAAAGCAATCAAGAGCGACGTGATACTCATATCCCGGGCATCATCAATCCGGGTGCGACGGGTCGAAACTCGGACAGCCGGACGCGGAACAACGGGGCCCCCGCGTGATTAATTGCACCTCCTGAGCCCTAATAGCCGGAACACGTCCAATCAACATCCCCTCCCTGATTGCTCTCTCTCTCTCTCTCCCTTTCCCCCCTTTTTTTTTTGCTCAGCAAATTTTCTTACGCTCCCTCCCTTGCTCACGATTTCCACCGCGACTGGTGCGGAGTCAATTCACCGCTGGGTTGCGGATCGATCATTCAATCTTCATTCATCAAGCGCGACTCCTGGGTCGGAAAGATGGATTGTCTGCCTGGTCTTGTGGCTAAATACTGGTAAAATGCCCGAGGGGACTGCCGTGCCTTGTACTTGTGTTTATTTATTTTTTATCTATGTTTTTGGATTGTGTTAAAGTCGTGTACTGCGCATGAGGTCAAGTGAGCGCATGATGACGACGAGTGAGCGCCTGGACCAACTGAGCGCTGCTGAGACGCTTGATCGTAAAAATCTTTTCGCGATAATTTTGGCGACTGGATTTTTAATGCGTCATCATCATTTTCAAAACATGTAATCGTTTATATTTAAAGATTTGTATTCCTGATGAAAACAATATTATTGTAATAGGACATTCCAATGCAACCACACTGAGTCAAGTGTCGGATACAGTTGAACCCCGATAACTTGAACCCCCCTGAGTCGAGCACCTCCATATGTCGATTTTCTAAGAAGTTCTTTTATGAATTCAATCAGGAAAAATGCACTAAAACCTACTTAACTCGAAGGCTTCCCCTCAAACCTCCATAGCTCGGATTTTATGGATGCATTTCGTTATCATTTTATTGGCGAAGCAAAGACAAAAGCAACAAAAATGTGCTTTGAAAGGAAGTGAATGATTAATTTGGCCAATAAATCCCTGCCTCCAAGTTCATCACCTCTTGAGAAACAATTCATAGTCCAGAATAACACCAATTCAAATTTCCTGTAATTCTTGCTTTCACCCAACAAAAATGCTTGTTTCGCTTGCTCAAAATTTTCCTAACTCAAAATTTTTTTGCTGGTCCCTTGAAGTTCGATTGTACTCATTTTTTGTGGAACATACATGACAATTATGAAGATCAAGCACATTCGAAATAGATTCGTGTAATTTTTGAGCGAACAATCTGAATGTATAATGCATCATTTCTTAATTCTGTGGGGAACGTTTTTTATGTAACGCTCAGTTGTCTCTGACGCACATTTGGCCAATTCATGGTGAATTGTCCGACGCTCATTTGAGCAGCATAGCGTTGTTCCATAACTGCGCATGAACAACTACGTTTTTGTTAAATCCCTTTTGCTCTGATCTCGAAAAGAGCCATTTGCTGGTTCAGGTCAGGGTTCCTGACCTCATTTGGATTGCTGATCGCCGTCAGTGTAGGATGAAGTTGCTAATTCCTCGCTGTCGTCAGCCATGGAATGAAGGTTCTGGCGAGTCTCAAGGCTGAATTTGTCAGCTTAATACGAAGTTGTCGGGGAATTGGAGTGGAAAGATGATCGGGAATTGTTCTGGTCTTTTGTTAGATAAAACATCTCCACTGAGATTGGTTCTCGAGAAGACGGGGCTGACGCAAATGAAGCTTTAATCTGCACGCAGAATTGCGTCGAAAACTCTCTCATGTGGAGGTGTTTTCGCGATGGTAAAACGTGAGACGTTGATGGAACAATCTCGCGGAAAGATGCATATTTTTCCTACCGAGTTCCCAGTATGTTTTGATGTGGATGCAGATTTTTTTTCTTTTTTTAGGAAATTATAGAGAACGTTTCCGCGAATTGGAAACTCACGGAAGGCTTGATTTTAGGTCAGAAGATTGCGTTCGGTATTAGAAAGTTCAAGACGTTCTCGTGTAGCTGTTAATTATCTTAATTTCGCTAATGGGGCGAAAACCCAGCAGAATTTATGGAAATTGGGAGCTTTAAAAAGTTTGCATTTTCCTATTGTTTGGTTTCGTTTCGTTTCCTGAATATCCGCGCACGAAATTACCGGGTTTCTGTTTTATTTATTTTTCTTCTTCTTCTTCTTCAAAAGGTGGGAACGTCTCGCTTTTGTTGTTGGTCTTTGGCTTCGGCTGGATGATTACCCCGTGCTGATGAGTAGTTTTTCCCTAAGCAATGTTTCCTTGTGAAGCAGTGCTCATATTTTCTCCTGTCATGGTCGTGATCGTTATCTGAGAATGAACGGCCATTGCCTATAGTTTGTTTCCAGGTTCATCAGTCGCTTCCCTGCGTGGTTCTTTTTGAAGGCCGAGCATTCCGAATCCGAAATTATCTCTGCACCTGAGGCAAAAAACCCCCTTCATAAAATTCTGAAAACGAATCGTTTGTGTTTGAGGGCCGGTGTATTTTGCGTGGGGGGTTCGGAGATTTTCATCTCAGTCATTTGTTAAAAACTCGTGTTACTGATATTTGTATTCAAGGTCGTGGTGCGTAGTCTAGTTTTTGTATCTGGATCTTTAAAAAAAAATTATTCTCTGATGACAGCTAAAAATTGCTTCACTTTTGGTCGACCATTGCGAGAACTTACTGCGAATGAGATCGTTTTCCAGCGCTTCAAAGCTGAATAATACGCGGAAGGGCTCCGAAGTCTTTGTCAGTCAGTTGCCTTGAACTTGAGTTATTTGAATCAGATTTCCTGAATATCAGACTCCTTCAAATAAATGCTGGAGCAGTACGAAGACATAAAAGAAGCACATGCTCATTCCCCGAGAATTTTCATCTCATTTGAAACCATATGAGTTTGGCAATTCCTTGCTAACCCATGGACAAGTTTGGTTGATATATTGGTGTAGCTTTGCATTAGCTACAAATCCGTAAAACACGCAATTTTGACCGGTTCAAATGATTCTATCGCATTTTTCTGGTGAACTTTCAACCCTACATTTCCTTTATCTCAACCTTTGTGACAACCGTATTAATAATGAGCAGAAAGGTCCAAGAACGTTTTTTCTTCCTGTGTTCAGTGAATCTGAAAAAAGCTTTCAGTAAAGTCACGAAGGTTTTAAAGCTAAATACAGTACTGAGCAAAGAATGTTTACTGATATTTTACCCGTAATGCAATGCAGTATTTGCAAATCCTAATGTGGTGATGGAATTTCAACATAACGCCGAGTAAAAATTAATTTAATCACAATTTATTCAACAAGACTGCATCGTTAGAAATGCATGATGGCTAAAACTTGTGCGCAGATTTAGCGAAGTAGAGGAATGGCTACTTACGAATTATTAATTCTGAAATACAGAATTATTAATTCTGTATTGGATTTTTTGAAGATTATAATTTTACTGATTTGTGCGTGGTTTTCTCGTGGAATTTCAATGGAAAATCTTGAAAATATGTTATCAACTGTCGGTTTAAAAACTATAATTTGCAGTATGTAAATAGCTTTCAAATGGATTTTCTGATCGGAAGGTAGATTTTGTAGAAATTATTCGTCACTGACCAGCAATATGACTGTGTTTCGTGTTTGTGTGTGTTTGTTATTCTTTAAGAACGTATTTAAAAATAATCTTCAAGGGATAAATTATCATCATCCATTGCTCCTTCACGACGAGGCGTTCACATATTATCTTTTCGTGTCTATGTTCGTATCTCGCTATCTGCTTGTTTCGTTTTTATTTTGCCTGTTTCTCCCCATGCATGTACAGTACAGTATCTCTTCAACATTTTGTCCCGGAGCAACTGGGAGTATTGGGTAAAATTCGGATATCATGTATTCATGCTTCATGAATCGAGAATGATTCCTCGCTTATTTCGGCGCTTCCGTGTCTGGATTTCGTGGTTGCGTATATGAGACGTCATATAGGTTATAAGGGGCGCTTCTATTTTTTTTTTGTGCCTGACATTTTTGAACAGATGCTATTTGAAAATATTAGACGCTCTTGTGCTGAGTTTTATTTTCGAAAAATCAGAATAGGCGTAATTCATGTACTGTAGTTCTTTCTGTGAAAATATCCGGCGTATCTTGTATTGTCGGGATGAGGATTCTGACTCCTGTATCCTTGAGCTCAACTTTTCGATAATAAATGCTGTATTTTTCTTTAGTCAATCGAATTTATAGCGAAATCTATTATATTGACTACGCGCCATCATGGACTTGTATTAGCAGATGTGGGGTGCTTTCAATTACGGAAAAAAGCCTGCTTTAAAAATGCTAATTTCTAAGAGCGACGTAAAAAACGTCGCTTACGTGAATAAATGTGTGAGTTTTGTTCGTACAATACTGTATATGATTCAAGCATGCGGTTGCATTTTCCACCCGAAATCCCACATTATTTCATGCAACAGTTGGAAAGTTTTGATGATACGATCATTACAAAGCATTGAATTGATCGTTTCCTGTCATCTACAATGTTTTATGAATGTTCCGCCCAACAAATTTTGCAGGCGAAGATAATCAAAAATAATTCAGTACAGTACCCATTTTATCCACATGGGATTTTAGAATGGATGATCATTAATTTCTGCGATATCTCTGTGGTCATATTTAAAAGAACAAGTCAATACAGGTATTCTCTAGATTCTAAAGTGATGTGCTTCATTCATCCACGGTTTTAAAGTGGTTTTGAAAAATCAGAATTAGCAATGTCGAGTTGGATAAAATTCCGCCTGCGAAAACTTTCGAATGAATAAAGTGTTTGATCAGGAGTGTAAAAAAATCGTTCAAATAGCCGGTAAACATGTCACAGGTGTTCAACGTCAATTGTAAATTACTTGAATAATTGCGGGCAAATATTTTCCTCCATTGTACATCACCTGTTGTTTTACACAGCAGCTGATTTCTTCCGTGAAATACGTATGATTGTTAGACAGAACATGTATCTTTAAAAAAAAATCAGAAAAAATTCAGAGTTGCTTTAAAACCCCGTTAACGCGGAAGTGTCGATGGGATCAAGTTTTCGTTTTCTGTTGAAACATGACTAAGTCCACAGCGCGGTTCCTACTAGAATTCTTAAAGCGAACTCAATAATTATCAGAACGCTTATTGAACTTTTTTTCGATAAAACTTCTCGGATATTAAGACACATATGAGCGACGAAGGCGTTACAAGCAATATTTTTATTGTGGCATTCCGCAGAAAAATTCAGAAGAGCACGCGATGATTCCATGAGGTTGTTAAAGATGGCCGCGACGGGTTCGGGAAATTTGTGAGACTCGTAGTGTGGTCCACGGCACATTGCAGGGGAAGCATTATTGCGTGAATTATTTGTTGGGTAAGTGTTGCACAGGTGGCTATGAATTTTTTGCTGCTTCATGCGCTTGCCGGTGCTCTCCTTGTGCTCATGCATCGTGCATGCGGGGACCTGAGGTGTAACCGGGCTCGGGTGATTTTCCTGGGCGAACCCGGCGGACCGAAGCTACCATTTTCGGGAATTTTCCTGCGTGGAACCCGTCATTAGTTGGCAGCTTTGATTTTTAAAACGGAATTTGCATTCCGTAAACACCGCTTGAAAGTACCGTAGGTTACGTAGTGCGTACGGATTTTGGGCTTTGTCCGCTTGAGTTCGGTGTGGTGCGCAACTTGTCATAATCTTGCGGATAATTACTGCTGTAAAAAAAAAAAGAGAGATAAGTTGTGAACTTGCGAAAGCCTTCGTGGTTGATTACAGCGAAAATGGTTCTTTTAATCGAAGGTGGATTTTTTTTTCGACGACGTATGCCGTTTCCTCGGGTGGAAAATGTTGAATCAATCATTTTTTGGATCTTGAGAGACGTGCAGTACGTGTACGATTTTTGTCATCATCGGACACAAAACGTACTGTGTTAATGAAATTTTAAAATGCTCTCGAATTTATATTCTTTTATCCAGTTCAAAAGAAGGTACTTGGTTGGGAATGTATATGACTTTTTTTTAAACTTTTTGAAAAGAGGAGCGTTGAACACGGTTAATACGTATGTTCACAAAAGCAACTTTAAAAAATATTTTGGTCGGCATTTTTTATGTGCATCTACTAGCTTCCGGGTTATTTCTACATTAGTGCGATGAAATCTACAGCAGTATAAAATAATTGTCTCAAGAATGGAATGATGAATATTGACGAATCCCACGTTATGGCATATTTAAAATTTCAACAATTTCGTTTAAATCTTCGGAATGGTTTTTTAAGAAAGGATTTTTGTTCGTTTGCATTTCTTTGAGTGATCATAAGACCCCCGAAATGACAGTTTTGTGCTGCGTTTAGTGTTGCCCTGAATTTTCCACTGCATGGAATGTTCGTGGAACTCCCTGGAAGTGGTTTTTATCCGAGCATTTTTTTTTTACTCGCCCGTTTCTTTTTTCACAGATAGAAAAAATATAGAAATATTTCCCAACTTAGGCTATATTTTCTAGCGCAATATTTTTTGTTACATTTAAAAACTTCTTGTGAGAAATTCATGCGAAAATATCGCAGCCCCACCACCGATGAGATGAATTAAATTTTTAGAAGATGATTGCAACGGTAGGTTACACTCAATTGAGATAAAATAGAAGGGACTCTGCAGCCATAAAATAAACCCTCATTCTGTTGATGCCATTCATTCAAGCCGCCCGCAATCATCTTTTTCAACAACATTTTTGCGTGATTTTTTAACGGATCCATTTCAAAACAAAAGGAAAGAACAGCGAGAGAGAGAGAGAAGGGTTTGGATTTAAAGGTACCCGCATTCGTCCGTGGGATGCATACCCATGTGATACACTGGTCTCGAGTATAAAGGAATGAGTCGATCGAGGGATGGGAACAGCGGTGGCTGCTTGGGTTCGGTCCGCTCGATCAGTATCTCGACAGGCTCGCGGGTTGTCGTGACAGCGATTTACGTGCCTGGTCTTGAGGCTGACGCGTAGAAGCCCTGCGCGTGTCCCTCTGTCATTGCGGTGGCTGCTTGGGTTCGGTCCGCTCGATCAGTATCTCGACAGGCTCGCGGGTTGTCGTGACAGCGATTTACGTGCCTGGTCTTGAGGCTGACGCGTAGAAGCCCTGCGCGTGTCCCTCTGTCATTTTACGGAAATATCTTCAAAAATCGGGAAAGGTCCACAAAAAAAATACAGGAGAAGAAGCGAAGAAAGCAGCCGAGAATATGAGGAGGAGAAAATGGCCCTTGATTCCTCAAATCCGAGTGGGTTTCCCAGCGATATTTCCAGCGGGAATACATCTTGATTTGGTCTTTGCGTTGAAGGGAATATGTTGAAGTACATTGTTATTGCTGTGGAATCTTGCTGCAATCGAGTCATTCCAAAAGAACCTGAAAAATACATTGAAAAGTGAACATGAAATCTTCATATTGAGACTTTGAAAAACCTGAACGCAGCGAAGAAAAAAAACTAATTGTTTACGAGAATTCGCTATACAGAGCAAGAAATGATTCTGCGGGATCAAGAAAGGTACTTGGAGCAAATATATGTTCATTTTTCAAAAATATTGTTAAAAAACATCCCTTGTTCATCGATTGGAACTTTCAGATGTCATTCGCATTCAACGACATCGAGTAGAGAATTTTTTTTTTGAAAATACCAGGTTGCAGCTGCGCAGACCTCTGAAAATACTGTAGTTCAGTTCTTATCAATTGCCTTTTCAGCCACTACTAAAGTGGATACATTTTTGAATACTGTTGCGGAAACGGTTTTGAAGAATTGCACGATGAAGAAATCCTTGCCGTCGAAAGCAATTACTTCACGGTAATTACGGCAATCTTTTATTACGGGGAACTTTAATGTGCGTATTTACTTTATTCGCGAGGTTCCGAAAATGGTTAATACGAATACGTAGATATTCCTGAGCTTTTACCTAGAGTGGAACTGTGGCGCAAGCCCTATACGGTATGAAAAATTATACTGTAGTTGTAAACATGCTTTTAAGTGACCTAGTTAAACCTACCGGCGATTGTGGTGGATGATGTGGAATCGAGACCGAAAAAGTATAGATACAAAAAGAAAATAAATCGACGTTTTTGCACTGTAAAGTCTATCAATATCCAAGTTTAGCCTAATTTTTTGCGGAAAACCAAGCACATCTTTTCTCCGAATCTTCTAATTTAAATTTTAAAAGAGGGCGTTTCAGATTCATGGGAAAGTTTGAATCCAAATTTGACGAACATAAATTTCTCTATCGCCTGATGATCAATCTTCAGTAGATACTCTTTTGGAAGATATTCAAATTTTGAGTTTACTCAAAATTATATGCATAATTCGAAGTTGTTCGTGTTCTTGACTTTTTTTCAAATGGTCGACGAGATGTTCAATGAAAGTCGACTGTTACCGCAGCACCAGCACCATCACCCAGACGATACGTTTGAAAATAATGCCCCTTGAAATTACACGCATAAATGAAATAAGCGCTCCAAGGCTTTTACCAATTATGCTTATGCATCTATAAGGACTCGAAAATGGATCTCACCTTGACACCGCGTTCGGGATATGCATTTGAAAAATTAAACTGTAGTTGTAAACATGCTTTTAAGTGACCTAGTTAACCCTACCGGCGATTGTGGTGGATGATGTGGACTCGAGACCGAAAAAGTATAGATACAAAAAGAAAATAAATCGACGTTTTTGCACTGTAAAGTCTATCAACATCCAAGTTTAGCCTACTTTTTTGCGGAAAACCAAGCACATCTTTTCTCCGACTCTTCTAATTGAAGTTTTAAAAGAGGGCGTTTCAGATTCATGGGAAAGTTTGAATCCAAATTTGACGAACATAAATTTCTCTATCGCCTGATGATTAATCTTCAGTAGATACTCTTCTGGAAGATATTCAAATTTTGCGTTTACTCAAAATTATATGCATAATTCGAAGTTGTTCGTATTCTTGACTTTTGTTTTCAAATGGACTAAAATAATGTTGAATGAAAGTCAACTGTTACCTTCATTCCCCCACCCGCTTTATTCGTTGTCTTACAATTCGAGTAACTACTGGAATGTGAACGTCGGTACTTACCAATGTAACGTAAGAAAGACGCATTCTTCGACGGCCGGGTCTTAATAATGACGACGCGATGTTCTCGAGCAGCTCCTTGCAAGTCAATCAAGAAAGCCGGGTTTCTTTTATTCCAGACAATGCACTGTACTTGGAAGCAGCTGTGTTCCTCTGCAACTTGCAGCAATGTCAAAGACGCTCGTTCGTGCCCATTAAGCCCGCCCTGTTGACTCCCGAACCTGTTTCATGCCCTTCTTTTTTTTTTCTTTGTCATTTTCATGCTCAGCCACCGGAGTTTTAGGGGGGCCTATCGGTTTAGAGATGGATAATTGATACAAGCGCTCGAAGGCGGTGGTGGGAGCTTCGGAGATTCCATTAACGATTTGATGGGACATCTTTTGTAGCCAGCTGGAATACCAGATCTGGTCGGACGCCCTGGATGCATAAAAATGTCAGGATCCTGCAATGGACTGGCTCGTTCCTGTCCCCGAGGGCATGTTGCGGGGAATAATAGATGACGTGTGTTTGATGGCCTCGTCTGTGGCGAGGGTGATTTTTTTTGTTTTGTTATTGTTCTTGTTGCAGTATGAATGGACAGAATGAAGTGATATTTCCGTGAGGTTATTCGACATTTCAAGTGAAATACTCCCGATTCGAGTTCGTCCACTTGTTTAAAAAAAATTTTGAAATGGAAACTTTTCATTCTGTCGAGGGAATCGTCGCGTGACGACGAGTCAGATCGAACAGTACCCTGGGTGTCTGGGTTTATATACAGTACTTTTTGAACCGACGCTGTTTTGCGATGCGTTCATTAATAGTTTAAAAATAAATGCAAGCCCGGGAAGAAGAATCGGTTGCGTGTTCCTGGATTGATGCAACTTTAATAATTGCATAAAGCAGCTGCGCTTCTTTGCCTTTATGCGTAACCGGAAAAAATGTGCCTGGATCAGGAAATTAATTTCTTGGGAAGAGTTCATCAGGCTCGATAAATTGCCGATCAACCAATTTTTTTTTCATAATTGTACATAATTTATAGCGTTCATACTACCGGGAAGAGAAACGTGGAAAATTGTGGCAGGTATTCATTCTCAATGATGAACGCAATTTCAGCTCTTTATTCCCTCAGCTAAAATTGCAATGGAAAAAAAGAAATCTTTGAACAAAAGTTCAGCACTTTATCATACACAGTATAACTGAGAAAATAGTTTTTCCGTTACGCAAGTCTTCGACGAGGCACCATGAAATTGTCAAAATGTATACACCAAAATTTGTGTTTTACTCCGATTCAAGTTCTTTATTTTATTCCCATCTATTTTTTCAACTGCTGGTGGCGTCATTGCGTGATAAGTCAGAGAAGTGATACGTTCCATTTCTGTTTTTTTGGCATTTTTCAAATGCATGTTCTGATGCGAAAATTCTGAGTGCTGTTTTGTGACACGCTCTTTAATAATTGTTGGAAATTCTAGCGCAGGAAAAAGAATCCGTTGCGTGTTTGCCGATTGGCGTGATTTTATTGTTAACATTTTTTGCGCTTCATTCTCTTTAGGGGCGCAGTTTCATTTTTTCAAGTGTGCAATTATTGATAGAAAAGAGATCCGTGTTCGATAACGGAAATTTTCGAGTTCTACTTTCCATCCGCGACGAGGGCTAACGGAAAGTTTCGTGTTCTTTTGGATTAATTTATCTTGAAATTCTCGGGAATACTGTCAAAAAATGTAGCCGGAGGTGAAAAATAGGAGATGCCAGAAATAGCATAACGCTGCTTTTATTTATCGTGATTTCTGAACTGTCAAACAGTTTCTCTGGAACTGCCGTGTAAACCTGAATTCCTATATAAAAAAAAGCACTGCACTGTACTAGGTTTACTTCATGAGTTCCGATTTCAATTAAAAATTTAATTAAATCGAACAAAAGAACTCAAATCCACTGGCGAATTTCATTTTCGATCGTTTCCTTTGCTCCTGTTCCAGGTCAGTTCTCGTGGCACGTCGAGATTCTTGACTCAACTGTTCAATATATTGAATTGTGTGCGTTCGAAGGAAATTCTCATGGGAAAACTGCGGTACTTTGCCAGGTTTAGTGCATGAAATACAATTTTTACTCGGAAATATGAGAAGTCAAACAAAAGAAATCGAGTCTACGGACGAATTTCATTTTCAATTATTTCCTTTGCTCTCATTCCAGGTCAATTCTCTTGGCGCTGCGGAATTCTCGACTGACTGTTCAATATCTTGAATTGTATGTGTTTGAACGAAATTCCTTCAAGAAAAACGCGGTTACTGTATACTAGGTCATGGGATACGATTTTAACTCGGAAATTTTGATTAGTCGAGTAAAAGAACTCAAATTCACTGGCGAATTTCATTTTCGATCCTTTCCTGTGCTCCCATTCCAGGTCAATTCTCTTGGCACTCCTGCGTTCGATCCCTCGAGTTAAATGTGTTCGAATGAACTCGCTTCAGTGTAGTACTCATTTTTTCGAATTTGTGTGGACTGATGTTGGGGGTTCTTGGACACGTCCAGTACTTTTTACGATGCCCTCTTCGGAATGTGATAGGTATCTATCGAATAGTTGGCAGAATATGGCATGAGGCCATCCCGTGTTGGAAATTATTCAGGGCGCGGATGAGGACGAGGGGGGCTCCGAATGATAGTTTCATGAGTGTGTCAGTGTCCGTCATGCGAAGCGTGGCTGTCGAGACCCGGGCTGTAATTTAGCACTCGCGTGTTCGTCCTCGCACCCCGAATTCTGTCTTTTTTTTTTACTACCATTAAAATAATGGTAGTAAATGGTATAATAATATCATATTTATATTCATATAAATATATGCATCTTAAAAATACACTGGGACCCCGAGATGCGGACGTAATTGGTGCATCAAAACCCTCCCGATGTCGAAATGTCTCTAAAGTCGAGCTCCGTTTTCCGTTAGACGTACATTAAATATAGTTTTAATCCGTGTTTTGCTGAAGAAATATTCATCAGAATTCCATGAAAACAATGTTATCTGCCAATGGAAAATTATTTAAGTCCATATCCTTCAACTTGTTGAGATTATTTGGAGCATTTTCAAGGATAGAAACAATCCACACACTGAAAAAATTTGTAACTCTGTACAGTGCATTGAAATATGGTTGCTTTTTTGTTTGAAAATAACATTCAACTCAAGAAAGAGAGAAGGAAGCCCCTCGTTGCTTGAGGTGATTTTTCAAAATTAGCTAAATGGTTGGGAACATGATGACAGTAATGTCAAAAATTTGTTCTTACATAGGTTTTGAAATTCTATGGCTTGTAAATATATATTTTTGCCATTCCGTCTGATAAATGTCATTTCCCTTGAAACAGCTTTTTTTGCATTCAATGTCCGCATCTCGTCAGTGTCCGCATGTTGGGCCTCCCCCTCCCCAAATGCCCATATGTCGAATCGTCTGTAGGTCGAGGTGTCCACATGTGGGGGCCATATGAAGTTCACGTAAATCCGCCAGCGGGCGTTTATTCACTCGAACGTATCGTCTGGGTGATGGTGCNTGATGGTGCTGGTGCTGGTGGTGGCACGACTATATCAGGAATCCCAGTTCATTTACCGACTCCCGGGCGGTGTTTTGAAACCGTTGTGATGTCTATCGCATCCATGAATAATTCAGCGACAGAGGCGCCTTTTTTATGTATAAAAAATACTGTACAGTATATAATATTCTCCTTGGTCTCTCTCCTGGAAAACGGATTACGCCGCCAGGGCGCCTGCCAGTACCGCATCCGTAAAAGATGTTGCGTATATAAGGATTTTCGGGGCTCGCGTTTCCTGATGCAATTTTTCCTTTCGCGGTGGAATGTTTGTTCGTTCAACTTTGCGTGAAAGTCTCGTCCGTATATGATGATGGGTATTCCATGGGAAATTGTGTGTGTTTGTTTGTGAGAGTATATAGGGATCCGTTGGTGGGTCTATGTATTTGAGTGCCAGGTCATGCTTTGGTACGGAGAAGAAAACATTGTGTACCGGACCGGGGTTTCAGTGCGAAAGGCTGATGCGTTTTTTTTTACAAGCCCAGTACTTCTCTTGGTTTCTCGTATGGAGGAAGATACATTTAAAGTAATTTAATTTTTAAACGTTTTCTGAGTACGTGATCAATTTTAAAAGTGCCACTCGGCTCTAAAAAGAAAAGGTGCGCCTCTCGCACCCAGATGTTGAAATAATGAGGAATACATTTTTCAAAATTGTTTTCAGGGACAATGCTTCAGATTTTCATGCCGGAATGAAAAGTGATTTATGATTTTTTTTCGGGAGGTCGAAGATTTCCACTTGGTCTAGGCTGGAACAATTGAAGAGAATGCTGGAGGTCATAAACAGCCTTACTGATTTTTTTTTAGTTCTTCCGGGGTTCGGTAAATAACTTTGAGTCGAAGTACTCAAAAACTTCCGAACCATCCTTTTTATACAGTATTAGAAAATTGGAGGAAGTATTCTCAAGTTCCTTGAGGCAAAAAATTGACAGTACCTTTCTACTTTCAAGCTGATCTCATGTTATCTGTATTGACCGCCAATCTTACACTTGATCTACTGAATAATCAAGGGTCTATTTACTGTTTTTGTCTCGGACGTATAATGGATTAAGTCTTCTAAACAAATAATGTGCAGCAGATAATATAAATTAAATTTAATAATATCAAACGATTTTTACTGATATTCATCCAAATTGATTATCTTATATGTCAAAAATACTGTGATTCGAATTTTAAAAATAAATATGAATGACTAAAGTGTATAGTTACGTGTTCCACAGGGAACTGAGAAGAAAACCCTAAAAGAACTAAGAAGAAAGCTGTTGATCTGACTTTAACGGCCGGAAAATGCTAGGCTTTCCGGGCAATTCCGCACTTGCATAGCGTTGAGGAGAAATTTTGCAAGACCTTGAAATTATGCATGCCAACATTTCGAAAGCCGAAGCCCCGTCGCTTTGCGAAAGAAAATCATGCAAATTTTTTTGGAACGAGGGATTACTTGGGTTTATTTCATGCATTCATCTCGTCGCAGCTTTTGCCCCCTTATTTTCCTGCGCGGTGTGAGAGGCGAATTGCTTGCTTTGGAATTTGCAAGCGTCAATCGGTTATTCAAAACGCCGTGATGTCCCAGTTTGGTTTTCCATCCTCCAGAGAATATTTTTTTTTTTGCTGAAGCTTGCTGAATTCGTGCCCGTTTGCGAAAACTGAAGCTCTCCAGAGAGTCCTTTCATGGAATGTACGGATGTTGCATCGATCCAGTAATGCTGGAGATGTTTTTTCGAACCTTTGCGATGAGCAGCACATTTTGGGATCGATGAGCCGAAGCTTGGGACCCGATGTACGAATACGACACGCGCTTGAGCCCCTCTGATGGAAACTTCAAAGGAAACATTTTGAGCCGCATCGATTTTCACTCGCTGTCAGTGAGGAATTTCTAGGGCTGTTATTGCTAGAGTATTCATCCAGCCATGATGGCTGCTATTCCAGCACTTTCTATGACATTCCGGATGATATTTCAATTCTAGGTTGATCTGTGAAGTGTCAGATAAGGCGAACGATGCACGACTACTGAGTGTCTACCCACGTGAATTCGACGGAGTGAATTAATTATGTAAAAAAAAATTCATACTTCGCTCCTGAAGCATCAAAGCTCTACACGTATGGAAAAGTTACAATACTGTTTATAAATTGAAAATCTTCCATTATTGACAACTAAACATTTCTGATGAATTTTACTTGTTCTCGGGTTCGTCAAAATGTGACCTTCGAAAAATCAACGGTTTTTCTAAGGCAGTGATTTTTTGAAACCACATTTTAGCAATCGCGATTTTTTCTTTGAATTGTGTAAAGATCGTCGGAAGCCGTGCTCAAATTGGCATGCATATCCGTATTTATTCATTGATTTCAAAAATTAAAATCTTGTTCAACTGTTGAAAACCTTATTGCTAAATTATGGTACTCTGAGTGAATTATCTAGAAGAGTGAATTAAAACACTGTAATTAAAAAATTTATCAGACGGACTCAACATGTCTGCGCTTGTTTCGTTGAAGTGCGCGCAGAATGTTTTCAGCTTCGCTTTCTAGCCTAGTTTTATTTTTCGCTTGGAACTTCGAAAACATGTACTTTTGGGATTACTCATTCGGAGAATTTCTTCAACTGCGAAGTATGTTGTGCACTCGACAAAACCGTTAGTTGGAGCGAGACGGAAACAACC
>CAJPEX010004783.1:0-19643 GCA_905338405.1 Notodromas monacha | reverse complement strand
TTTTGGAGCACCAATTTGAAACAAACATGAAGAATTGCGCATCGTCGACTGATTTTTTTCTAGTTTTTCATTCATTTTAAAGTAAATTGTGGCAACCGTTTTTTTAACCTTAAAATATCAAATTGAATGCTTTCTTTTTCTCAGCTCAACATTCAACGAATTCTTGCAATGATCATGTGTGCGTTTCTTTTTTCTTAAAAATTATGCGAGAATGGTATTGGGTATGGTGTGTATGGTTTGTGGGCGATTTATGTTCATTTTCTGGGAGAAACTTGTAATTTGGAGCACCTTTATGCGAAAAATTTCCATCGTCATGTGTTCTATTATTATTTCATTTATTTAGTAAAATTTACTCTTTTGGTATCTTGCATGAGTATATGCCCATATTTTTTAAATCAGAAAATTGTAAACTGAACCATCCTGAACCTTCCTGAGGTGAGCAACTATCGCATTTACGCAAGAAAAAAGTGTGTGTGTGTTTTTTTTTCTGAAAAACATGCAAGAAAAAAGGTTTTCTTTGATTTGTAGGTGTTGTGTTCATTTTCCTGAGAGAAACTTGGAAATTAGAGCACCAATTTAGAAAAAAATTCTTCCTTCGTCAATTGTTCTATTATTTTGAATTTTAGAGTGAAATTTACCCTCTCTGCTTCATGATGTCCATATAGTTTATTTTTGTCAGAAATTTTTAAATGGAACCACATCATCAGCCTCAGGTCAGCATTTACAGCATTCATGTGTACGCTTTTTTTAAATATGCAAGAAAAGTAGTGTGTGTGTGTGTTTTGTGAGTTTATATTTAAAAACAAATTTTCAATTCTGTATTAGTTTGTCCTTGCGAGTAAAAATGAAAGGAACTGTATCTCTTGTTAAAATTATTTATTTGACTTCAAATAATTACAAGTTGAATTTTTTACAAATTACTTTCAAAGTAAATTGGATTGTTAGCCGACGAAGACTGATGGGTTGTGGCCTTGTGGGTCAATTATCAAATTTCCCACGTAAAAGTCGAGGTGTTCATTTATTCAATGGCAGTCGAGTAAATGTGATATGTACTAGAAATATGCTCACGTGAATTCAAGAGCAGCGAGGCATGAATCGGAAGCTTGCAAAAAATACCAGCATATACAATTCAGAACCTCATCATATAACAGAGCATAGAAGAAAAAGTCGCGACAATTTTTTTTTAAAACATTCCCTCAGGGTATCTGGGACTTTTGCTGATACAGTAGCTAAAATTCGAAGGAATATATCGAAAATTTCACGAGAGATCATTGATTAATCATTTTCAACCGTCCATTATTTGACGAACTCTGCATGAGACAGCCATTAGCCCGAATATTATACGCTAGACTGCAATTCTGCAATTCATTCAAATGATTATTGCTGTTATATCTGCCATCTTTAAAGAAGTCGATATATCGCTTTAATACTCGGCGAAGATTGACATTCTCCGCGGAAATGATGGTTTGCTGGAAGCCTTGATGGGAAAAGTAACTGCGGATTTAAACTTTCATCCTCGAATTATACGCATTGAGTATATTACTGCCGGGGAAAGCGCATAACAAATGTCTTATTGCAGTGCAAATGTCCGGAAAACCTACGAAAAAAAAAGAGAAAGAAATGAAAAAAGATAACTGTTGGAGAAGAATATACCAAGAAAGACGGTTGAAATTAATGTTGTCCATTGACCAAGGGAATAAAATCCAGACTTCAATAAAAATGCTTTCAAATATATATTCAATTCACAATATAGATATTCATACAATCACACAAACATAAATAATAATAAAGAGATTTGAAGAGTGTCTTGCTAAATTGTTTATGCAAGTCTCTCTGAGAAATGATCGCTATAAGCTCTAGATTATTTCTGAGGAAATTGGTTGGAAAGAAGGTATATTTATGCCTTCCTGGAAACACAAAATATAGAGGCAAAATATTTGCCTAGAATCAGGAACTGCAGGTTTCCATGAACACTTCTAATGAATATATATATTTCAAAGTATATTTATTGAAGTCAGTATTTTATTCCCTCGGTCTATGGACAACAGGTAGCAGTAAAAAGATTATTTGAAGATCCACGGCCAAGAAATCTTGACCAATAAAGAAAGAGTTGTTTCTGGATTGGCTGAGAAGGAGAAACATTTGATCTTCAGGAAAAATCTTATCGCCACCAATGGTGGAGAGCTATTAGAAACTATAATAGCTAATTGGCAAACTGATTGGCACATTTTTGAAGCAAATGGTTCAGTTCCCTGACTGTGTTTTTTGAAAAGTGTATCAGCCGTTCTGAGTTATTGTTCTTGTATTTGTTGGAGTGCTCCAATAGTCTGTATATTTTTTTTTAAATTGAAACTAGAAAGGAAATGCATCTTACTTTAAACTTACATCCTTATTATACTAAACACGAACAGGCTGGCTAGGCTGACTGTCATGTTTTCTTTCCTCATTTTTTCTTTCCTTTTTTGAATTTTAAGCATTAAATGGTTGCATGAGCTTTTTAAATAAATTTTCAACTTTGTCACGGAATTATCAAGGATTCGGTGACAGCAAATTTAAAATATTTTATTTTGCACAATAGATCCCAGGGGGATCCATTAAAAGTGCTTCTAAAGTTGGCCGAACATGACCTCGTTCAACAATTCATGTCTGATTTTTCTCCTTTTCTTCTACATGTTTTTTTTTTTCGTATACCTGTGAAGTTTTGCGGTCGAGTTTTAAAAGGAGCTCTCAAGTTTTTCAGCGGCGGACTTTTCAACTTCGCTTTTTGCGGGCGACGAAGTTTGAGTCGCTTTATTTATTTATATTTTTAGAGATTGAGGGAAAAGTGCTGGCTTTGAATGAGGCACGTATATTTTCTCTGATCGAAAAGTAAATTGAAAAGCAAATGTATTTTTTTTAGCATGAATAACATTTGCTCGCAGATTTTGAAGACTTCGTATACTGTACACACTTTCTGGTGTAATCTTTGTTTAATCCCCGCGAGAACAAGATTTGCTTTTAGAAGAAAGAAAAAAGTTGAATTTTTTTCATAAGCTGTACAGACGTTAAAGGCGATAAAGTCCTCAAAAAATCAAATGTGAGAGTAATTGGGTCGTTGTAAGGAACTAAATTTCTGCATCAATGATTTTTTTGTCGAGGAAACGGTTATTTCGAGTCATGAATTCTCTGGAAAGTGTTCAAGGGTTTGGGTTCATTATTATTGGAATACTGTATATATCCCAAGTACGGTATGATGAATGAGAAACGGCCAAGTTTAACTGCATTTGGAGACCATGTAAAAAGGTCTTCCTCTTCACTAATGAAGAGGTTTTGTTTCCGCTCGCTGGTAATCCATGTGTAATTATTGCAGAACCCGCCAAAATTTCCGTCTGTCCGTTTTTCTAGGAGCCTAGATAGTCTGCAAAGAAGACGACCATCGTCTCTAATTTAATTTCGCGCCTTCGGAACTTGTTTTCGTGCTGTCTTGTTTTTTTCTTTCTCGTTTATCTCAACGTTTAATTCCCTAACTTCAGTATTTGTCAGTCTAGCTACCCATTTTGTAGCAATTTGCGACCGAATATTTCACGTTTATTGACGGAATCTCAAATCAGTAAAAACATATACAGTACTTCGCCGAAAAGACGCTTTGAACGAATCAAATACATTGGATTTAATTTTTAGAAAAGAAAATGGAATGAAAATTGCATGCGTGGGATCAAAATATATTTTATGCCTTGAAGGTCGATGGCTATTTTAACAAGTGAATGCGCTGAAACCTGATTTCGAAAATATTTTTTTTTAATCGAATCAATTTGATTTCTTTCGAGGAAAAAAATTGGAAAATTGCATGCGTGGGATTAAATCTTTATTTCATGCCAACATGAAACTTATCCAGTGAAACTTGAACAGTTGAGCTGAAATCTGATTCCAACAGTCAAAGATTTTGTGAAAACTAAAAAAAAAAAAACCACCATTAACCTTGAACAAGCGTCCACTGACCAAACTGCGGATATAAAATAAGTGAAGATGTTCTCGAATATCGAAATTTTGAATTCATGCCGGTAAATACCTGAAAAAAATAAAAGACAACATAAAAATCGAAATCTGCTTTATGTGGTCTTCGGTAAATAGACTTGATCCAATTTCCATATACACAGTACACGTATATATGGAATGGCAAACTTTTTTCGCATTCACGGATCGACGACCCCCTTCGGGTTCATCATATCAGACCATCGCCACCCGACCCAGAATGCGTTCGGAATCCCTGGGCTCTTTGATGTGAAAGCTTTTTTCTATCATGAAATACTTCTACATAAAAACTTCATCCGAGCACATGTTTTTTAAAGGCGTGCTCCTGATTTATCTGGGCTGGACGAATGAAGAGTGTTCCCATTATGGATCGAATTCGGAAAAAGCATACCTCCAGAGAATATTCTTCTTGGACTCAAAATTTCTCTGTACTGCAAGGAATAAAATCCTGAAATCTCCCAACGTCAGCTTCAATTGTGCATATAGGCGTTCTTGTGTGAAAAAAATGCACAGGAAATTGTCTAAACAGAGACTGATTTTCTCCCCCTCATCAAAGAAAAAGATGAATTTCCCTCAACTTTTTCGATTAAATTGATTAATTTTTTTCGCTCAGGCGTTCACAAAAATAAACCAAAGTTTTGGAGCCATTGAGTTATGTGGGAAGTTGGAAATCATAGCGCCGGAAAACACAAAAATTCATGAATTTTTAGTTTCTCAGTAAAGAATTATTTTTATTGAAAAGAGAAGAACCCCCGTTATTTTCCCAAGTTTCGACACACTCATCAGTTGAGGTGCTTCAACTTTCTATTTTCTTGTCCCATAACTAAGTGCAATTACAGGAATGTGCCGGCTAATTTTAACTGTTGAGTGGTGGAAACTTATGGTGAGCAATGAATTGTTTTCCAATCTTTGAAAGATATGGAGTCTTTGTGCTTGAATTTGCTTTCCTCTTGAGGAGAAACATAAAATCGATCATTTTATATTTCAAAATGAAAAAGCTTATTAATAAAAAAATAACATACATTTGTCACCAAGTTTATTTTTTGTATTCGTGCATGAACAGGCTTCAAAAATGTGTGGAGCTATGCCAAATTTTGAGAGAAAATGGCTGGTGAAAACATGTTTTTTTCCCAGCACAAAAAGAAAGGATTTATCAATTGGTTTCTTCTAGCCCATTTTTAGAATTTTTTTTAACTATTTGAACTTTTGGAGGGGGAAAAGTCCTGATATCTGCCAAATTCGGTTATACAGTATTTACTCAAGTAATACTATGGAGCCTTGCAAAAGACATTCATCTTAATTTTTGAAGAGCAAAATCAGGTAAAAACCGCACCGCCGAAGAAGTGTAACCAGTTTTCAATGCCAAGACTTTACAGTTTTAAAATGGAGCAGCTAAAATTATCAATTTATAATGACTGATCGATTTTTCAAAGAAAATGAGGATTTAGTTGCCTTGAATAATGTAATTCTCTTCAATAATATATCTGCAGTGTAACCCAAGGATAATGCGCAGATAATTGTGAAAATTTCGCTGGAAAAGTTTGACGAGCTCGAGTATGAAGAACACCCCACTTCTTACTCTTGACTTTCAATGGGGAAAAGTTCATTTTGGGGTTATTGAGCTAATGTACTCCTATATACTCGTCATACAGTTAGAGTTTTCATCCAATTTTCTTATCAGTATGATGTAGACCAGTGTTCCCCGACCTTTTAGGGGCTCCGGACTGGGAAATGTCCATAAAAATTTCTGCGGAAAATTGCAAAAAAAATTTCTGCGGACTAGCAACGTTTTTTTTTTTAATATTTGTGTATACTCAAAAGAGTTTTGTTGAGACTTTATTATATAAAAGTTTTCTGTTTAAAAAAAAGCCAAGTTGAGAACCAATGAAGCAGCTTCAGTTGAATTTCTTCAAAGAAGTCAGAAAGGCAAGCTTGAAGAAAGTGTTTCAGAATGAAGAAATATAAATACAGTGGCCCCCTGCCTAACAGACCTCCCGTGTAAGGGATTTTTGCTGAACAGACCAGCTCTGCAAGCAGTTTTTCCTCCCGCCCAACAGACGAAATCCACCAAACAGACNGATTTTTGCTGAACAGACCAGCTCTGCAAGCAGTTTTTCCTCCCGCCCAACAGACGAAATCCACCAAACAGACTTCTTTTGGTTTAAAATTAGTGTTGAAAATTGAAATTTTCAATTTTTTATGTAATTGAATTTGTGTAAAGGACTTTTCATCTAACAGACTTGTCCCTTGCAAAAATCAAGTCTGTTAGACAGGGGTTGACTGTAGTTTATTTCAGCAGGGGAACATTTTTCTGTAGCATTATAAGGAGAAAAGCCAACTTATTATTTTTCATCAGATAATTTCAACCACCATTGTCTTGCCAAAATTTTAGTTAAATGATAACAGTCTCCATTGCTACATTTGATAAAAATTACTATGTTGAAAAAATTTCCTCCCAAATGGCAAAAAAACATCCATATATCAGTGCAGGTCTGTGGACTACAGGGTTGGGGAACACAGATGTAGAAAACAGAAATAAACACAAGTACCACTAAGGAAAACAGGTTCCTCCCCAGAGGATCTCCAAGCTCCTGGCAACCTTTCATTTTTTGCACTAAGGGAACATAAACTGTCTTGATCAATCAGGTTGTAATATTGAAAACCAACAAGTTCAATGCCCTCTTTAACCCTTGGATGTTGGCAGCCTCCTTTCTATCCCAGGAGAAAGCCGGACTATTTCCTGCTGGGCCTGCATAACATTTTTGCACAAGGTTACGCAACCCCTGCCAGGTGGGGGAGGGCAAAGTCGGATTGTATCTAGGAATAAAGAAATGCATGGAAAGTCCTGAGTTGGACTTTTTCTGTATTGACCTCTAACCTGGGCTCCTGGCTTTCAAGCTTAAATTTAATCTTTAAATGGGGAAACAACATGTACACGGCCAAGGGAAAAAAGGGAACCTTGAAGTATTCATTTTTTTCATTTACAGGCAAAAATTTTTCTGTGGGAAATTTTAAAAAATGCCAGGATTTTTCCTGACTTTGCTCTGCACACACTGTAATGGTTTTTTTTTTAATTCCACTCTTGAGTGCAACCAAAATCTGAGGAAAAAGTCCAACTTTGCCATAAAAGACTGAAGATAAAATTTTTCAAAGGTTGGTATAAATTAGGTTAGATTATGTGAGGTTAGTTTGATTTATGCTAATTTAGGTTAGGTTGATTTATGTTTGATAATGTTCCTCTTTTTCTGCAATTTTTTCTTAGATGCAATGTCAGAGAAAAAATTATCAAAAAAAAACATTTTTGCTGTCCCCAAAAGACTAAGGATAAAAGTTGGAAATAACAGGTTTGAGTAGTAGAGCCCGCCAGGAGAAGGAATTATCACTAGAAATGCAATGCCTGAATCATAGAAAACCTGGTCGTAAAAAAAAACAAGCTGGCTGTTTTTACTTGAAAATAATGAGGGCTTTTTCTTGCTCCGCAGGGTGGTGATTGGGTGTCGCGTGCGGTCCGTGTGTGGATCTCGTGCGACGCGCGTGTGACAGTGCCTTGCGTCCGCGCGCTCAGAATAATTTAGGGAAGAGAAAAAAAAAGGTGGGGGGGGAAACGAGGAAGACCTCATTATTTTGTGAGATGTCGAAGGACGCTGCGACACCGGGTCCGTGACGCTGACGAATAACGTTGCAGCAGCAATGCGGTTCTCCGTCTATGGCACCTGCCTCCTGCTCTCCATGATTTGTGGTAAGCCGTTTTCTTCAGGTCCTTTTCCTGTATTTCTGGTCTTCTCCTCTTCTGTGCGGAGTGTTCTTTTTATTTGATTCTCTTTGTGTGTGTGTGTGTTTTTTTTTGCGGCGCCGCGCGTAAAAATTGTGTACTTCGTGGCGGAATTTGATGAGCAGAGAAAATCTGCAGAGGGCATTTTTAGGGAAAGGGGTAGGTTGAAAAATCACAGGACATCCTGAATATTTTTTTTTCGAAATGATTCTATCGTGCAGCCACGCGTGGCATTCTTTTAAAACTCTATTTTTGACTGAATTAAATATGATTATAATTGATTAACAGCTTGGTAACATTCTGAATACTTTCGGTGACTTGAATCGGGGTTTTTTTTTTAATTGCACGTTAGTTTTAATTTTTCATTGCCTTGAATTTCGACGTGTGCCTCCTCGCTGTTCTCAAATATTCGCGATAAACTGCTTTATGCAGTCAATTTGTTTGTACATTTATCATCTATTTGATGAATTCGTTTTCCACTGATTTTTTTTTTTCGATTAGACCAGAGAAGCGTCAAAATTGTGTCTTCGGATCGGAGGGGAACTTGTAGATATTGCGGAGAAAATCGGGAAATCCGTATGATCGTCAGAGTATTCATTTTCCAGGCGGCGAAGAATTATAAAATTTCATGAGTTTTTACCAACATTTGTACGTGCTTCCAAAGGCATTAATCATACGTTTTTATGGACTGAACGAGATTATGAAAATTCTTCATCATGTACGCTGAACAAAAGTCGCAAGTTCGAATGCGTTTATAGTTTCAGTGCATTGCTAATAATTATGATGTCGAAATAAATATGTTTAGACAAACTATGAAATAAAAATGGGAAGATCATGATTACATTTGCCAAATTCTCTTTCGGAATTTGAAAACGCTATTAAAGCCCCCCCCCTTTTTTTTACCAAGATTCCAAGCAATTTTCCCAGGCTGGAAGAGCATTATGCTTTAATAACATTACATTGATTCAATTTTAAAGACTTTTTGTTTGAGTATAATTCCTCACATGTCTGGGAAATAATTTGAGACATTTAAAAAATTGTTTGGCTAAGTTAAAAAATAATGATATCTACCAACTTCTTGGCGGAAAGATTCAGGTCTTAGAAGGGGAAAGCAAGTTTTAAAAAAATTATGTTTTCCTTACCTATACAGTTCTATACTGAAGTTCTAAAAACCATCCTGCAGCTGAATGAAATGAGTGACTTTTTCAGCAAAGCAACGCGCAAAGAACAAAGGCTGAATGAAGTTGATATAAAGCAACGCAGCAATTTAATTATTTGAAGAAAAAAACAGAAAAGAGAGGAACATACCCTATTAATGAGAAAGGCTGTTATTGTCCTCTGTTAATTTTTTTCGCGACCAAAAACAAAAAACAAAAAAAACGAATGAAAGCAGAACATGAAATATTTTTTGGCAAGAATGGATTTTTCATGACAGCAGAGCTTTTGGAATTCGTTTGAGGCTGCTATATTTGCCAGCTCAGCTCCAGAGAGACGGAGTATAGGAGTACTGAGCACAGCAGGGCGTCGTATATTTCCCCTTCAGAATTATTTTTCTATCTAGACAGCGTTTCAATTTCGTCCAGCTCAGTTTTTTTCTGTGAAGAATCACCCAAGCCAGTATTGTACAGTGCAGTATATACAGTACAGTACAGTACAGTGGGATGTGCTGCAAACAAAAGGCCGGAAGAAGTTTTCTGCCCGTGTTATCCAAAAGAAGAGGATGATGAAGAGCAGGACATTTTATCCACTGCCGCCGCGGCGGAATCAAGATGGAGTCATAAATCACATCCACGCTTCTCTCTCTCCTCTTTCATCTCAACTTGCTCCTGCAGTGAAGAAGCATCTTTTCTTCACCTTTGTTCCCCCAACTTTCTCTCTCTTTCTCTCTCTTTCTCTCTCTTTCTCTCTCTTTCTCTCTCTCTCTCTCTCTCTCTCTCTCTCTCTCTCTCTTCTATACAGTGGTTCATGTATCGGATACTCGAAACCTGGTGCTTTTCTAGAAAAGTAGTACAAGCTTTCTTGGTTATATTTTTTCTCGTCCTCTCGTCTGTATGCAAAAAATACGATCGAAAATCACTTTTAGATACACTTACTTGCTTTGTTCTCCGCTTTTCCTTTTGTTCTTGTTGTTTTGACCAGAGGGTTGTTGAATGTTCCAAAACTCAGCACAATCACAAGCCTTGCGATTGCAATCACAATCACAATAAGAAAAAATATATATTGCCCAATTGCAATCACAATGCTTGTGATTGTACATTATTTTTTGAAGGCTTGCAATTGAACTGGGAATCGGGGTAAAACTGACATAATTACAATCACAAAAATTACGCAAAATTAAGTTTGGGGTTTGATTGGAAACTCTGTTATGACATTCCAAGAGAAACTAATAAAGTTCTGTAATTTAATTTCTTCCCAATAATTTGATTCACACAACACAATATACTCTTCCAATGTTCTCGTCTCTATATACTGTATATGCGGTGGTTCATGTATCCTGAATTTTAACTGAGAAGTGGTCCAGAGTCCAGACTTTTCATTTATTGATTACATCCTTTTGCATAAGAAGAGGATCAAAATCATTTCTAGGTCCTGTACTTGCTTTTACTCTCAAGGTTTTGTTTGATTATTGTTGTCTCATTGACCAACAAGCTAACTTACGATACGCAGATCAAAATTGAAAGAAAAAATCAAGGTTTGGGGCTTGATTGGAAAATTTGTTATGAAATTTCAAGAAAAAATAATGTTCTCAAATTTAATTTCTCCCCAATAATTAAATTCACACAACACAATGTACCATTCCTGAAAATAATATGGGCATAAAACAAGGCTTCATTACACATACCAAAGAGGGATAAAAACCAAAGGAACTTTCAACACAGAAAATGTATCCTTGAGAAACCCGGAAGAAAAAAAAATCCTGGATTTATATCGGTGGAAAATATCTGGCTCCTCTACACGAAGGACAAAAATTTGAGCAATGAACAGAATATATCTTCCCTTTTAATTTTATACTTCACAAAAGTTCAAGAAAAAGGTGATATTTTCGAAAGGATTCATGGCCTGGTTTTTGATAAGATTCAGACACAGTGATACGCGCTTCGTGTATAGGCCGTCATGTACGATTTTATCAATGGTTTTCTATTTTTGAATTGTGTTTTATATGGTATATTTCGGGGCTTCGAATCGTGAGCGTTTCCTTCAGCGATCGATTTACGAAAGAAGTGAAAGATATACAAACTATCAGAATAGACTATCATGAATAACTTCACCTCATTCAAGTTGACTGGTGCATGAAATATTCGCGCACTTTCGATATTAATATTACAGTATTGTACGAAAAGAAGGCCTCATTTTTGTCAAATATTTTGTGATGAAAAAAGGTGGAAATTCAAAGAAGTATTTTACAGTGTTATTATGCATCCAAAGTGTGACAGTTATGATGAATAATTTTATTTTCGGGGTATGTATATCTTATCTTTGCACGTTATATTTTCCCATATCGAGGAATACAATGTTCTTATCTGAGTTACATTGACAATTGCAGAATGTATTATTATGCGTGTGTGCCGACGTTTTTCAAAAATTTCTGTCATAAATTTAGTAAATAATAAGCGTTGTTAACCGATTTCCGAATTTTCATGAACCTTTTCAAGCCATCTTTCTTGGTGATAGATTGAAAAAGGTATCTCAGGTGTGATTGAAGTCACGAGTACAGTACACGAATTAAAATATACTGTGCAAGAAATTATATTTAAGAAGTCTTCAAAATCTTCAATCCGATGAATAAGCTGCCTGTGAAGAATTATGTACAGCATGGGTATTTTTTTAAATTATAAAAAAACGAAAGTAAACAATAGCGTATAGCGACATCTTTCATAATTTCAAATTTCACAGTTCATAGTTGACAGAATAATAAACTTGCTGGAAATTAAACCAGCCGGGCTACAAATTGTTGGGCTTAATGATATCTATCTGAAAACTGGCACTCCCGCCTTGGAATGGTTCACAGTATTTTCAAGTGCAAAATGCGCTAGGCACACTGTAACTAATGTAATTTTGTGCAAACAAATCAAACTTGAATACAGACATCTTATCATGCACTCATAGGGCAATTCCGGCACTGGTACACTTGTCATGCAATATTGGTACTGGAGAGAATGCCTAGCATGTGGCCATGAAGGAAAAGGCCGCGTTCTCTGCGAGCTAGTTTTTATTCGATACAACATATTCTCAATTATTCAAGCATAGATGTCGCTGTACTGCTTCCTCGACGCCTCCGCGGTCTCCCCTCCTGCTGTGAAGGCCGAACTTCTCTACAGTAGTTCGCTCTCGTAAACTTCTCGCTTTTGCTCTGCCAAAGAGAAAAACGAGGATTACTGTATGCTGTATAAGAAAGAACCTTGTTCATGGGAATAGAAGAACCAGTTCGCAGCCCTTCTTCCACCTGTGCAAAGCTCACGCTGGAGCCCCAACCCTTAAGTGCTGGTGTGACGATGAATCTTTCACGCACACAGAGCGACCTTCTTCTTGGCAACAGCTTCCATGGACAGGCGGGCAGGCAGACATCTTATCAATGCCATCACTAAAAAGAAAAGAAAAAAAAACGTTGGGGGAACAAAGGTGAAGAAAAGATGCTTCTTCACTGCAGGAGCAAGTTGAGATGAAAGAGGAGAGAAGGGAATGCGCTATATGTAATACTGTCTTCGCAAAACCTTTTGTGTCCCGAAGGAAAATAAAGTACGTTTTGGAGGAGCTCTTGGGGGGGCCGAAAACTGCTTCCTCCACTTTGCGGACTTATATGTTTTGTTCCGATCGACTATAAAAGGGGAAAAACATTTTTAGTAAAGTACAGCACTGTACTTAACGAAGTACTTTATGAGGAAACGTATCATTAATTTCTGGCTCTTTTTTTTTCAAACCGAAAATCATTAAAGCATTCCTCTTAGAATATAGTACAGTAATAATGTTTTTCCGGAATTGAAACAGGTCTCACATCATTCTCTCTAATAAAACAGATGTAGGCTAATATTTATTCAATTTATCGATGCCATGCATAAAATAAAAAAGGAAGCAAATAAAGCTCAGCTGAAAATTGGAACGTGAGGAAAGTTCTTCTTTCTGACTCTTCAAGATGACTTTCAAATATTGTAATTTAAATCATGAATGAGATTTTCAAAAGGGAACCCAGATTCTCATTTCGCAAATTCACTCGTTCGCAGCATATTATTGCTTTATACAGCAGTAGAGAAAATGAAAATGAAATTATATGTACTGTGCATATTGTGAAAATAAAATAATCGGAAAAATCATCAGCTTAGAGATTATTTTGTTTTCAGTACAGATTTTCTGTTCCATATTGCGAATGTCTAGGGTAATTTGTTTAATTGATTGTCTTTCTTGATTTTACATTATATTCGGGAAAAAGGCATAAGACAATCTTACAGCCAAAAAAAGCTCATTTGCGAAAATTCCGGAGTTCGAACGTTTCAACTCTGAAATGATTCACAAACCAGAAAAGTGAAACCTTTTCAAATATTTATATTAGCTGTTGAAATATTTTAAAGCATGGGTGAATGTTCAATCGACTATGTGAATTTTTATATTGAGCAATAATAAAAACTTATGATTCAGGTTCTGGGGGCAATTGTTTTTCTTTTCTTTGCTGTGTAAAGCTCGATGTGAATACGGCAGCTTCGTTATGTTACGACTTACGAGTGAATTTCCAGGTCTGCGTTTGAAGCTACAGTATTTTAATGCGATTTTTCCCAGTATTTTTCATTTGAATTTGTTGAATTAAGAAAACGGCGGATTTCTCATTGCTGTACTGTACATTCAATGATAGCCTTGTGTCGCGCCCGAGGATCCGATCTGGGTTGTTTCAAAAGTGGCTCCTAGATGTCGTTAGGAATCCGGTAAGCGCAAAGTTCCTCCAACTGGATATTCCAAGTGCTTCATTATTTCTCACAACCAATACTTTTCCACAATTTTGCGACAGGAAGATTTGTTCGGATCTTTGCGCCTATTCACTATAGTTTTTTGTGTGCAGGTTCACATCGTACAATCCAATTTTTTTTAAATTTTCCGCGTGATATTTTCAAGGTATATATTTTATTCGAGCATTTCGATTTTATTTTTAGTGGAACGGTTTTGGTTCCGCATGTACAGTATTTGAAAATCAATGATTTCATCTGTGTCGGTGTGCGCATCAATGCGAATGAAAGATCAGAGACTTCGAAATCGATGAAATCAATAATTCATTGGTGGAACTGTTTTCTACAATATAGTCCCATTGTAACACTGAAATAATCTGCATATAGTTGTAGTAAACAACGACATGGAAATATTCCCCAATAACTTGTGATTTACTTTTTGTGCCTTTGTTGTCGTCAAGACTTTCAGGCAATTCCTCGACCGAGCGTTCGATAAGCTTCGCATTGATTTTAAACACTCTGAACACACGCTGTTCGTTTTTTTTTCTTTCTTTCAATTTTGTGAAGGGTATACTCGATTTTCGATTATGCCTTCTCGAGATGCTTTTCAGCCAAGCATTCATCGTCTGTGAGAGACTGTAAAGGGAAGTTTTCGCATCAGAAGTCTCTGGTCGATGAGCATCCTCGTCTGCTCTATCTCAAGTTTCCACCCGACCGACGGCGGATTTCATCAGGCTTTTGTGACAGATTCATCAGCAGCTCGCACGTCAGAACCTTTTGTTTATTGCCTGTCTTGCGAAGGTACGAGAAGAAAATGAAGAGCTCAAAAAGTTATCTTCATCTTTTAAGAGCAGCAGCAAATAAAAAGAAAAAAAATCTGAAGAATCCGAGGGATGAAAAGGCCGAACAACGGCATTCAACAGTTGATATATATAATTTGCACGCATAGAAAAAAAAAAAAAATAAATGTGAAAAACGCAGAACCATGAATAAAAGCATGTTGAAATAAGCAACGAAAAAAAAGGAAATGAAGAGAATAAGATGGAAGACACGATAACGAAGCTCGTTGCTGTACGTCGAAGAATCTTTGCCCGAGGCAAAAGGGAATAAAATAGTTGCAGGATATCTTTATTGTCGATGTTTCTCTTATTGGCAAGTCAATTTTATTTCTCGCCGATTTTGTTCATGAACGACAGATGCATGTTTTCGAAAATGTATCTTGGTGTGTATTCAAGTTTTATTGACTTTGCTATTTCGACTAAAAATTCCATGATGCACGATAATTTTCTGCCGGATTTTCCCCAGCGGTTTAACCTTTGAAGTTTTATTTTATCTGTGAAGAATTGTTCCATTTCCTTTCAAATTTTCTGAAAAAATGCCGCGTTTTAGGCTAATTTTCAGGAATCGAAGGTATTCTGTTCGTATGCTTGATTATCTNAGTTTTATTTTATCTGTGAAGAATTGTTCCATTTCCTTTCAAATTTTCTGAAAAAATGCCGCGTTTTAGGCTAATTTTCAGGAATCGAAGGTATTCTGTTCGTATGCTTGATTATCTGGATTTCTGTCGAGCAAGTGAAAATGGGTCAGATATAAATAAATGAATATTCCAGGGCCTTTCTCGATCTGATTCAACGCCTTTATTATGTTGGTAATTCGAAAAATACTCAATAAATTTACGTGATGGAAATAAATCTGTAATTTTCGAACTAACCGGGTGACACGGTTTTTTCACGAAAATCTCTCAAGAAATTCTCATTTTTTTGGTAGTAAAATTTGGGATATTTTCTTCGTTTTGTGAAATACTCATCGAATGGGAAGGAATTATTTTTCCTCAAAAATGTGAATTATGTTTTTTATATAAATTAGAATGATTCAAATCCAAACAGTGGAATATCCTTTCGAATATTCCTCAAAATGAAATCGGCGAAATTGCTCTTCAGAAATGTGCAACAAACTCTTCGCTCGGAAAAGAGAAAAATATTTCCTTCCAGAAATTTTTTTTTCGAACTCGTCGTCAGTAGAGAAGCAGCTTCGTATCTTGCATGATTTTTTATTTTTTTAATTTCGGCAGCACATTTATTTCACAGATTGTGAAAGGGAAAATTGCCTGTCGTCTCATATAATACAACCCGTGGGTCCAATCAGTGATTATACTCTTTGAGAGGTTCGCGGGTTCACCGGGAACAGCTTGTTTTATTCATGGTTCTCTTTATGCCTAATGTAGCTCCAATGGCAGCTGCGAAGAGGCAAGGTTAAGCAATGAAGAGCTTCTATTTGTGCAGTTCATTACTCAGTGCTAGACAGCTAATTTCCCGGCAAAATACGAGTACGCATGCAAGCGCTTTTCCTTCCCATCACCCCTCGTCCATCTCGTTAAGTTCCACCCTGCAAAGGTTTTCTTCGAAAAATTCAGGAAAAGGGTCCCATTGGAAAGTATGTTTTTGACGAGATTACAAATGATGTCCTTGGAATGAACAAAATCATATATAAATGAGATTTTTCTCTGAAAGCCCGCCGTGTTCGCCCCAGGGAAATATGCTGTCTTCAAATCGTAAGCTACGGTATTTATTACTCCAGTACCACGCACCATTGATTAAGGCACCAACCCCAATTTTTGGTGTGAAAATTTCCCAATAATTTATCCCCATGTATGACGCGCTCCCCAGTTTTTGCTGACCATAAATTTATTTTCAAAAATATTATTTGACAGCTGAAAAATAAATTATTGATTCTTCTTCCTCCAGTCTTGCTTCTTGAATACAGGACTTAGAAGTACCAAACTTGCAACCTGTTCCACATTTCCCTACTCTTCAGCCTCTGAAACCACTTTCAACTTCTCACTAGCAGTGGGAGAATGCAAATGTAAATGCGTCCTACTTTCAATGCCAAATCCTGGTGGTGAAATGATTTGTTGTGCACTACATGTTGTGGAATCTCATGCCTATACTGTATTGAATATGTATCCATTTTTGAACAATAATATTTTGTCCTTTTCAGCCTATTATGAATGTATACTGGAGCAGCAGTTGAATGTGCTTGCATTTAATTGCAGCTTCTGCTATTATAGTAGACCATTTGCAACATCTTTTAATTCCTGCTGCATCTCAGATTTGATTCTTATTGGAAAAAAATTGTCCTTGCTTGAAAGTACTAATCCTAAAATTTGTATCCCTTGAACCATATTTCATCATGAACATGGAGACTGGGCACCACAAATTTACTCTTATAAATTTTTTGAAATGTACCTGTATACAATACGCAGGGTTTTCACAAAATTTTCATTGAAAATTGTTTCCCCAGGTAATGTGCACACCCTTTTTTTCTGCCTTACATTCTGGAAAAAAAGGTGAGTGTGGTACTTGAGTAAATACGGTATTTATCAAAATTTATGCTGTTCAGCGGGCTGAAGAAATTGTATTGAGCAAAACCAAATGAATGATGTTGCAATTGGAGATTACAAGAGGAGGCAAGAAAAGGATCAATTCTGAAAATAAAACACATCATTCAGCTGCTGGGTTCAGCTGGGGATATCCTCAGGAAATCTTAAAAAGATAACCAGATAAATTTATTTCACTTTTTTTCCATAATTAATAATCACAAAGCACACACAGTAGAAATATTGGAAACAATTTGAATGATAACTGGCAGCAGACTGATTCAGTAATAGGAATATCAAAAGTGTTGGAAGAGTGAGTGATCTTCTATGGTTTTCACTCTCTCCCTTCCAGGAATCTGCTCTGTTGCAACTGATTGGCTGAAAGGGATGAATTAATGGTTCAAATATTCGATTAACATGGACTGCCATCTAATGGCAGCCCAATTCAATTTTCCAGAGCATTCTAGATAATTTGACACACAATATATAATTGATGATCTAATTATTCTGCCACAGATGTTGTTTTGAAGCCCGCCATTTTCCCCCCACAAGGAGATGCTCTCTTTAAATATTTGAGATGAAGGGTATTGAAATCAGAAAAACCATATGAATAAGTTCTTTTCAAGCCCACTTTTTCCCCCCTGCAGGAAAAGTATCTGTCTTTCTCGAAATGTATTCTATTGACAATAAATGTACTGTAGTATATTGAAATCATCAAAAGCATACGAATAATTATTTTAATATTATGCCGTATACTCCCGAAGATGAGAAGATATTGTCTTCAAACTTAGCAGTCTTCCTCATACTTTCGAAGCTGAGATTGAAGATATTGAAATCAGAAAAATAAGTATAAGAATAATGGGTATTTTTTTAAACCCGCCGTTTTTCAATTAGGAGAAGATCAATTAGCCCTCGGACGGCGGAAGGGTCCTTCCCATCGCGGGACGGAGTCGGATTTTTTCCGTGTGCTCCCGCGTTTTTGGTTTTCTGAATTCAGAAAAATGCCCCCAGGTCGGGTACTGAGGCGAAGCCAAGGTTTATTGCACTTTTCCGTCAACGACGTTAACAGGCTTCAGCCTGAAAAAGGCTGAAAGTGTCAAGACTGGAGTAGGAGGGTCGATAGAACTCCGAGGTCGAACTTCGGAGTTCCATATAAATGAAAATTTACATTTCAATTTGTTGGGACCTTTTCATGAGCTTTTGAGGCCAGACACTGTGAAAAATTCTAATAATTTGTTCCACTTCAGCTTATTCCCCAGAGCTAATTTTCCCAGGCTTTCTAAACCTTCTTCAGAGTGATTCTCAAGGTTCTTGTTCCAAACATCCTTTTTCAATGAAAGTAGGGATTTGTGGTGCACAGAAGGAGAAAAAAAATAAGAGGATTTGTCACCCTTTTGGAAAAGCTGTGGAATTTCAAGTCTGAATTACCCATTTATACATGGCTTGATCCACCTCATGTGATTTGTTTTGGCCAGGATCTTCAGGTCTGAGAAGCCCAGCGGCAGGGGAAAA
Organism: Notodromas monacha; assembly: GCA_905338405.1. Taxonomy (NCBI): domain Eukaryota; kingdom Metazoa; phylum Arthropoda; class Ostracoda; order Podocopida; family Cyprididae; genus Notodromas; species Notodromas monacha. The sequence continues at coordinate 1,042 of CAJPEX010004783.1, read as the reverse complement.
AGAAAAAAAATTGAAGGAGCATTTTTTTATTTTCAGGCAAAACTTTTCTGCGCAAATGAAAAAAAATGCCAGGATTTTTCCTGGCTTCGCCCTCCGCACACTGTCTTCCTTTTTTTCTTTTTCCGCCTGGGGTGCACCCAATTTTTGCGAAAAAAGTCCGACTTAGCCGCCCAAGGGTTAGGAGATCTTCAAATTAAGACCAGAAAGCAAGCGTTTTCTGTTTTGTTGGAGTTTCGGGCATTTTTTCAACCTGATTATTAACATAATAAATGTCAAAAACAAACTGAAAGCACCAATCATTTCCTAATTTTTTTTTTTGAAAGCTATGATCACCATGATAAAATCTGGTCCTAAAATATTTAACGCTGGATTCTTACTGATATGATGCGCTTCGGATGGTCCTTAAAAATTGCGTGTACTTTAATGCGTTCTTTTCTTCTGGGTAAAAATATGGTGAAGTGCACGGAACAGAAACCCTGCCATTAACTTGTCATTTTATTACTTCGCAAAGTGCTTTTAGGTACAGTACGTTGACATTTTATTTACGAACATAGCTGGGAACTTTCTGAAAGGTCAGGAGGGAAATGCTTTTCTTGTGGATTTTTTTTTTTTTTAAACGCGAAAAACGCTTCCGATCTTTTGTTCCTATCAGGCTGATCTTGTATCTTTGTTCATGTTCCTTTTAACCCACGAAAAAGGCAGCTTCAAGATTAATAGTTCTGTTTTATTTTTTGGAAAATCAAGCAGAAAGGAAAATATACGATAATGAGGTTGGAAATGGCGGAGACTTTCTATAGGCACAAAATTACAGAAGTGAAACCGAATGTAATTTTTCATTCATTTATTTTTCTAATTCTGAACGATTTCTTGGCCCCTTCAACCTGCAAAATGATTCAGATTACTTGTGCTTTTTCCCCACACGGATGGATTCGAATCTTTCATGAAATTGCGTTATTTTTTCATATTGATGATTTCTCGTGTTGCATTTTAAAGGTGTAACCCAGAAACTGATTTCCTTATTTATTCTTTTCCCCTCTCTTAT
>CAJPEX010004782.1:0-19645 GCA_905338405.1 Notodromas monacha | reverse complement strand
GGAGCAATTACTCCGCAAGGTTAACGACACGTCACGGAACACATCCGCGTATACACACTCTGTATGTCGTCCGTAACAAGTGTCGACTCCCCGAAGACACGCGTGTCCTTGATCTTGCGAAAAAAAATGCATCAAATGGAAAGCTCATAATAAATAAACATGCTTCAACGGATCTCTGCCAATGCAGCCAAGGAGTTTCATAAAAAATTACATCGAGATGCGGACGTAATTGGTTCTTGGACATTGTCCCTCTGTCAGAACATCTGCATGTCATATCACGTTTTACCACAGACCAATGGGAACACATCCAATTATTGGATCTCTTGTTTTAAAAAAAAATTGGAAAAAGTCTCCAAAAATTGAATGAAAATGTTTTCCTCAATTTCAAAATGCAAAAATAGCTGTGCAGAAGAAAACCCACTTTTGGCATGAAAATGAGCCGAAAAAGTGAAGAACAAGGACATTTTTTGTAATACTGTGCAGAAATTATGGGAAAACCGCTAAAAGGAGAAGCAAAAAATTGGCCTGCTCTGGATTATGACTTCATCTACATCAACAGTACGATTTATTTTGATTTTTGTGTACATAATTCGCTGAATTTGTTCAAGAAATATCAAAATTTCGAAAAATGCGAAATTTTCCATATTTCTAGAAATGTTGGCCATGCCCCGTAGCTCAGGAAATTGTCTGAATATTGGGACAGATTCTTTGGAGCTTCAAGAGTACCTAAGTTGGATCGTAGGAACGGGCCCTATCTTGGGATCCCACTGCAATGGGCTTTAAAAAAAAAGCCCAATAAGCAGCAAAATTCTGCACGACTAGTGAGAGGTGAATCCTGCGGGAAAGATCGAATAGTTATTGATAATTACTCGAAAACGCTTCGCAGCATTTATTATCATAAAAATGTAGTGATTTAGAGTCAGTAAACGTTCACCAATCCCAGTATTTTTCAAAGATCACTTTACCAGCATATTTCCTGGAAGAAGGCACAGGCTTCATTTCCGCCTTCCTCACAAATGTATTTCTCCCAGCAACGTCATAAATGTGGTAGAATAAAACCATCAGAGTTAACTTTACTATCCAAGAAGGTTGTTGATAAAAAAAAACATAGTGTAAGCAATACTGTATTTAGTTGAGCTTGAGCATGAAATGATCAATAAATAGCACATTATACGAGCTCTGATCATAATTTATGGCCGCAAGGAAGCAACATGAAGCCCCACCGTAAGCTGATGTCTTTCTGAGGTTGATGCGCAGTTAGTCAGAATGAAACCAAGGACGAATCTGAAAGAGACACAGCGGCTTGGGAAACGGTTTTCCATTTCGCAAACACGGTTGAACCATCACTGTACTGTACAATGTTTTCAAAAAAGTTTTGAATAAATGCATTTTATTCGTAACATTTTTTTAAAAATGATCGAAAATATCCACTTAACAATCAGCAGATCGTATCGACGCTGAATGACACTTATCACTGTACTGTACAATGTTTTCAAAAAAGTTTTGAATAAATGCATTTTATTCGTAACATTTTTTTTTAAATGATCGAAAATATCCACTCAACAATCAGCAGATCGTATCGACGCTGAATGACACTGATCAGAGAAGTGAACGTCGTAAATACAGTAATCACACAATTATCACCGCTTAAAAGGTGAGAAGTGCTGATTTCTATTGATCGCACATTCGTCTTTGTGTTCGCAACTTAGCACGGAATATCAAAAAAATGAACAGCCTGCTGTGAAAAGCGTTTCAAAAATAGTTACGATGCATGATTTTCGAAGATTCTCCGTTCACAGCCTTATTCTACGAAATCAGCTGATGCCGTGGAATTCATTAAAGTTGTAAATCTACATCTTACAGGAAGAAGAGAAAGCAAGAGCAGCAATGCTAGCTCCACAATCCTACAGTCTTGGCTCATGAGAATTTTACACCGTACCCAAGTTCGACCCGTGAAGCCATGAGTTCCATCCGTGCACAAGTGCACGGATTTCTCGAGTCATAAGCCCATGAAAAGATGGGGAATAAAAATCCTTCTACGCAACTGCGCTGAATCACGAAGTTTTACGAATTCGGAGTTCTATGCAAATCCGTCCCGCGAAGGCAAACTTTATGAGGTAAGCAGAAAATAAATTAAAAACTGACCTCTTCCGTTCACACGGTTTAGGGCGGCCTTGAAAACTTGTCGTAAAAGCAAGACGAACCAACAGCGCAACAGTCGAGTTTTAATAATTCCAAAGAAGGCGTAATTAAATACCGAGTGCACTTGAATAAATTAGAAAACGATTTCAAGAGAAAAAACATTTAAAATTGTACCGTAAAAGCTCGAAGGTTGTTGGGAAACCTAAACGCAGCAGCTGAATCATAATTTCTCTACAACGAACTGTGAGCCTCGAAGGATGAAAATATTTCTCAGCGCATTGAAAATGGCCTTTCGACACAAATTCGCCAGCATACAAATTCTCTTTCAAAAGTGGCAAACTAAGTTAGCATACTTCGAAACTCAAGAAAAGAATGCATTATTATCTACGCTCTGGAGGAGCATCGCGTCGCTGATGTTTTATTCATGCGTAGGACACTTTCCTGGAAAACGAACGACAGAAATGCAGAAAATACGATTTGATTTATATTTCCTCACAACGGAGTTTTTTTTTTTTTTAAGCAAGAAAATCAGGGATTTTGCCTTAGTGTCGGCCATTATATCGCTGCAATATTTTTCAATTTTTCCGTTGACCTGCCGCCATGGAATCACCTACTGAAATTAAGGCTCAATATCGAGTAGCGTAGAGCCTATTGCTGCTTAAAGACAATGCCTGCACAGTATTAGAAACGGAGATTTCCAGAATTGTTGACGAAGCGGTGTTCCCATTGGCACCCTCAGCATTGAGATCAAGCGTTCTCCGCAGGATTCACGCATAGAACCCCCCCCCAGAAAATCCCAGGAGACAAACAGAAGACGGAGAAGGAAAAACACTTTGGTCCGGATGTCAGAAAATATTAGTCCAGAACCCAAGATTGTTTCTAGCGCAAACAAACGGCAACGCGGGCACTTCACACAAAGCACTTTTTTTTCCCCTCCCCATCTCGAACTATCTAAGCCAACAGGGACTTCGGGATTTTTCCATTCTTTACTGGAGGGTCTCAAGTCACGATTGCGATTTTCTGCGAAATGGGGCACAGGTAAACACCGATGCGCACCATTGAACTTCCTCTACAGCACTCAGATATGTTGGGAATTCTGGAGTATTACACATTTCTTGACTGTACAGTGCAGTACCAGGAATTCAAACTACCTTCCTTAGTCAACAAATTTCGGCCTATCCGGATTTCCTCGAATTTCAAATTTTTTTCGAAGTAAGGAATATCACTCGGATAAAAAAATCGACCCAACAGCTTGATATTTCGAAGTGATTAGTAATCTGTGCGACAAAAATGAACATGGAACAATGATCCACTCATTTCGGTAACGTTTTGGACGATAATGTCGAGAATGAAAAACTAAAGATTCTCCTCATTCTCAAGATTCGCTTGATGGTTCCGCATTGGATCATTTTCACTTGAAAAGTTCGCATTTTTTCAAGACTTTTACGTCGGTAGACATTCTTCTATGAGTCCAGCGGTGACATCATGCACAAAGAATAGCCGAACAAAAAGAGGGAAGATTTGCAAAATAAACAGCTGAAGTACAGTTTAAACGAATAAACTGTTGTGATGATCCTTCAAAAGTATTGCAATCCAGTTTAGCGCCATGACCCTAACTGCGTTCATATTATTGTTAATTTTGAAGAATTAGCACCTAAGAAAAAAGTTATCATGTATGAGCACTAACTTACCCACGTCGATTTTTACAGATATCGGAAAGTTTGGATAGAAGTATTTTTTTTATTGTAGATCAATACATTGTTCTGTAGTAACAAAGAGGCATGGAACAAATAATAAATTTTTTAAAGAAGCTGTATACGTGCCACAACTCAAAGCTGCATGGGATAATTCGCTTCAATCTTCTTTTTCCTCCGCCATTTCAAAACTTGGAAAAAACATCTGCGACACGTTGTCAAAGAGGATAAACACTTGAAACATCTTTAAAACATCATAGGTGGGTTTGGACTTACTGTGACCTTAATTTCGTTAAAGTGACAGAATCAAAATTCAGTACAGTACTGTACTGTGCCGGTATATGCGAGAGTATACGGCAACCTCTCTATCTCCCAAACTACATGGTTTTCTTCAAGTGACCACAGAGACAAAAAAAAATTGAGTCATAAAAGTGAATATAGCAGGAAAGATAATTGACGAACCTTCGATCTGACCTCGTCATGCGAGGTGTTACCTCCAACCATTCAGGAGATGAAACAAATTGGGAAATCAGTCTGTTTTCTTTGCCCACAAAGTATATTTTGCGTCTGTGGAGGCCGTGAAAAATCCGACGCCTTTGTTTGATAAAAAAAAACGGCTGATTGGCATATTTCATCTACTTTCCGCTGCGAAGATTCGAACGTTCCACGCAAAATAGAATAGACCCTCGAGACACAATTCTCTCGGTTCGTGCACACAAGGGAGAGGAAGAAGGCCTTGGCCAAATACTCGGCGGCGCAATCGCATCAAGCAAACAAAGGGAAACCAGCCGCGCCACAAGCAATGATTGTCACAGCACTGGAAGGACTTCACGCAAGCAATGCCCCGGATTCAACTCAAGAAGGCTGGCGTTAAGCAAATTCATTGCGGGGGGAAAACGGAATCGCAACGACGATCGAGAATAACGGGGACTTTCCATTTCATCGGCTATGAGTGAAAACACGAACTTGGAAATGGGTTTCACACGTGTCAACGACTTGGCAACTGATCGAACAGATTTCGAAGTGACGGGAAATAATGGATTGAAGTAATTGCCGGAGCCATTTAGTTTTCACTGTGGACGACGAACGGAATGGACGCTGATTTTTGAGATGACATACTGTACTGGAAATGGTGTTGTAAATAAGGATATTAACAGCAGCAAGTTATCCGCTGCCCCAGCACACACAAAAAAAAAACAGTATAAGCATAATTAAATAATCACTTTCGAGTAAAATAATTTCAAAATACAGCGATTTATGAAAACTGTCCTCATCGGTCTAAGAAATTGGATGACGTCAACTGAGGACTATTTCCGGATTTTGCGGTGTGTTTGCATAAAAATTACGCTGAGTTTCTTTCAACGGTTAGATCGACAAGTGCAGTATTTTGACCGGAATTAAGTCATTTCGACACACGAGTATTTTCCAGATTATTCATTTATAAAAAACTTCCGGCTTTTTCAATTACGGTTTTTTATACCGAGCTTTGTCGGTACCTCAGTTGAATGTGATTGCTTTGTTCGTCGGCAAATAGTGCCCCAATAAATAATTCTGATTTCAGAAAAATTTGCACTTTTATACAGGAAAGCCATGAATCATTGCATTTTCGTTCGCAATCATAAATACTTCAGAAGTCGAGCGAACATTTTCAAAATACCTCCCTCAGTATTCCTACTGAATACATTCCGCTTTGTTTTCTGCAGTTCAATTAAAAATTCAGAGCTGCAGTTGGAAGCAATAGCGCAGCCGTTCGTGGTATTAATAAGTAAATTTCTTAACAATTGAAACACAACACCTTTCTTTGGATCTAACCTGTGCAGCCAATGAAGCAAACTCTCTAAAACACGGCAAAAACTCTGATTTCTTCCAAACGCTCCGATAACGGAGTCATTATTGAAAAATCCAGGTTTCATGCTTCCTCGGCAAACGACTCTGTCCGGATAGCGAATTTTTTTTTTCCGCGTCCCTCGTGCTATTTTGCGTTGACCGAGTAGATTTTGTTTAAAAATACTGTACATGGCATTTTACTGAAGGGTACCTCATCAATGACTATAAAATGCTTCGTTCATTTTAATCCGTGCTATTGTTGAGTAATTTTTGGGAGTCCGCCATTTTATTTAATTTCAATATCGCTCGCTTAATTGATTATTCGAACGATGGACTTCACATTTGACAGCGGTACCACTGCAACAACAACAACAAATGAACCAATTGGTCGACTGGTGTTCTAGAAACAGTATACACGAACCGCGACACGGAGTCAGCATCGCATCCAAGGCAACGGAAAGGTTCCATGCGAGATTTTACTCGAAGAATCGCGGATCAGACTTCTGACTAAGTCGACGATGACAGCGCTGGCATAAACAGAGAGTTCTATGATCATGCGCACACAGTGACACACACTCTCACTCACTCACTTACTTACTTAGAGAACTTGGCTTTGTGTATCGTCGGAGGTCTCCGGAAACGCGATCCCCGCGACGCGTCGACGTTCCCAGCAGACGCAGCGGCGTTGACGAGATTCAATGCGGCGAAGGGGGGCCCTTCGACACTTACCCCGACGGCGTCGAGTAACACTCCTGGAAACGCGTCACGCGCAATGCATCCCGCGATATCCAAGAATCGCAGGGGGGGGGGGCACGATTTGCCATGAAAATGTTTCGAAGACGGAACGAATCCTCAGGGACGGCCGTGAATGTAAATCCCATGACTCTTTTCTCGCTGTTCTTTGTTTTCAATGAGTGTGATCTATTTTCGCGTAATTTTTCCTATTTCTTTATTAATATTTCCACCAGCTTACGCGGGCCCAAAATTTTAGCTGAAAAAATTGAAAAGGGCATTTTTTTCGGTGCATGGTGCGCAACATGATTTTCATGTGCAAAAAATAACGTGTGCGCGTCATACACAACTACCAAATTCAATGCAAAAGCAGTTTTTTCTCAACTATGACGAAGTAAATTTTTCAAGAATTAAGAATATTCAGAAGAGCCATGGTAGCTGTGATTTAATTCCCCAATCATTCTTTTTTTTTATTCACAGTTTCTGCACTTCAAATTATGATCGAAAATTATTTGCAATATGTCCGCGAATTTTTGTTGATGTTTTCTTGTAAAAAATGTTTCGAATAAAAAAGCGAACAGTCTGAGAAGCACGCGACTCCGACTCAGCTCGAATGCGAAGCCATTCGAAAAAAAAAAAAAAAAAAACGCTGGCGGGAATTTGAAGAAAAATCAATGTTCGCATCTTTGGGAACCGCGGATTTTCATTCGGGGAGACAATCTTGTTGATCACATCCAAATATCCTTTTCTTCCACAAACTGAAACTGGCATTAATTGCGAGCAGATGGAACTTCTCACAACTTCAACAGAAAACATCCTTCGTCCGTTAGAAAATAAAATCTTTTGCTGCACATCGAAGATAAAGATGCTCGCAAGGGTGTATATATAATCGTCACCATCCTCGAAAAGAATCGACCGTTTAAAAGACGAATTCGTATTTAACTTTTCGAGGATGAAACCTTTGAATAAATCTGAAGCATCATGTTTACGTCACAAGAGCAGGATCAGCTTAACCGATCCGTCTGAAATATGCGATCCACATGAATGTATGAATCATTATCAAGCAAAAGAGAATCCCATGCAGTGACTCACAAAGTCACAATCGACCTGGAAACCGAAGCACACACGTGGAAATTCTGTTGCCTATGGCTCGTACTAACATTCGGATTCTTCAGAAGATGATTGATGGGAAACCGACTGAATCAGCGAATCTTCCATTTTAAAGAACAGAATTGAAGCCGATTCTTGTGGGAATTTCCGGGATGTAAAAATCCGATCTTTCGCCGGCAAAGGAAACTAGGTGCAAAGCTGTAAATTTTGCCCTGTCATTTTACAAAGAGGATGTACTGTATTACCGTATATTCGACCCGGAAATACTTGAAAAAGCATGCCAGATATTCTTCGGCCTTGTCAGGAGAATTTCCTCGAAACTTGAGAAATGTAGAGGATATCTATCGGCATTCTAGCACAGGGAAATTTTTTAAAGCTTCTTCTACATTTTGAAGTCCTTCGGCAAAAAAGTTTAAATTTAAACATTAAACACAATAATTCCTGCGGAATATCCTTAGTATAATTTTTAATTAAATTCTTGCTCACAAATTGGTATTCGATGAAAATTTTGGCTTTCAGTATGATTGCCATACAAAATGGTCTAGCTTAGAACAATTGTTTCAGTGGTACATTTTCATAAAATCTGGAACATTTTTACTAGGAAGATTATTCAAATATTCGGAATATTTGGGAGCTTTCGAATTGCCACGAAATTCGCAAAAATTTAAGCGAGACAGGCAAACCATATTCCTTTAAAATTATTGGGTGCTTTGCACATCGAGCTCTTCCTTATTTTTTTCCGTCTGAGCGAAATTCGAAAAAGAGATCGCAAATGGATAAACATTTCTCTGTAAAAGTGTTGTCCGCATCAATCCAAGGCTCACGCACGGAAAGCATAAGAACTGAGGAAAATTTTTGAACCAACCTGCGCATTTATTAATAAATATTTGATTGAGGAAGCTCGCATACGTTGTACTGAAGCGGATGAAATATCGTTTATTAAACCTCGTTTGAGGACGCATCTGGAGCTTTAAGGGTATCGGTACTGCACTGCACTAGGAAAAACGCACTGTTGGAAGAAGTCTCGCTTTTTCACCATTCTGAGAATATTGGAAAAGGTGGAACGCGAGGCGAGCATGCTCCAGCCAACTGCTGTCGATCGAAGGACATGCTGGCAAGTCCTTGAATGATAAATGTTTAACCAACCATTCCGAGAAACCATGCTTCAAAAGCACTGCTTTCACGGGAACCGAAATCTAATAAAATCATACAGCGGCACACCAATAAGAGATTACGGTATCCAATATTGCCGATGTAAAGTGCACTCTCAGGGGCAATTTTTTTTTTAGAAAAAAAAGTTGTCTGAAGGATGAAGGAACAATTTGGAATGTGTTTCTAACATACTGTACAATATACAGGTAGACTCTCTCTACGACGATTTTGCCTACAACGAATTTCTCTGTATAATGAATTGTTTTGGTCTTGTAGGCAGTATAGGCTCATAGGGGTCTCTTCCCATGCGATAGAGGTCATATACTGTACAAAGAAATTTTCTCTACAACGATGTTTGGGTGCCTGAATTTCGTTATAGAGAGATCACGTCTACAGTATTTCAATATATGGTAAAAACCTGACTTTATTGGAGAAATGGATTAATGAACCTCCCGAATACCATGAATAAGCGGTATCGCAAGAATAGCTCGTTCTGAATTTTAAAATTATAGCAACACAGTTAGTAGAATCGGATTTTTCCGCAATATGTTACAAGGACGAATTGCGCGTGCGTTTTCTCTTGCCTCTTTCTATCTGCCAGATTCGAGGAAAATCATAGATTCTATGGATTTTCTGACAACGCGTACATGAAGCGGAAAAATTCGTCAGCAGTTTACGGCGCTCTTCCGGGTGAATCATGATTTGGAACGAATCGAAAATTATAATTTCCATTAAATTGAATTACAAGAAAATAAAGATGGGAAATACGTTTTCCGAGTTTTCAAGAAGAAAATTTAAAAAAGTTAAAGAGATACCGATGGAAAAAGGTTGTACAGTATTCATTGCGTGACACGACTTTCGATCAGGAAACTGCAATGCCGGATGTAGATATTTGAATGAAATAAGTGCATTTTCAGCGAGGAAAAAAATACTGCACTGGAGTAAATACTGTACTTCAGACATTCGAAATGTTTGGTGCTTGAAAAAATGTCGTTAAAATATTGTATGATTTAAGAATCGAGTCGCTTGGTGGTTTGTAATCATTCGACACTTGAAGAACCGAATCATTCTACATATCTTCTACAATTATGGCTGATGTCTCGGTCAAAGTAAAAATAAACATTTCAATTCGTACTTGACCGCCTCTTGATGGAACCAAAGCGAACATCAACTAATCAAAATGCGAATATTTCTTTTATAATTTCCCGACGTGCTCATCCTAGATGCCATGAAAATCAGAAAAACGGGACGAGAAAAAATTCAACGTCACCGGGAAGGATAGACAGGCGGAAAAATATATGAAGTATAAACCAAGGTCGGCGTGGTTGCAATTGAATAAGTCTGACAGTGATGAAAGACAAGTCGATGGCCAACCGAAAAGACACGGATTCTCACATTCACTTGAAATGAACGAAAAAAAACTTGAACAATATCAAGTGGCCTTAAAACGAGCGTAACTTTGAACTCTCCGACACAAGAATAATCCACACTTAAACCGTAGCTTCGTCAGCAAAAAATTATAAAATATCAAAAAGTTCTCAGCGGTTTTCATATCTGAGACGGTGTACCTCAAAAATTTTAATGCTGTACTTTAATTTTGATAACACTCCAAAAACATTACATGAATTCATAAGAACGAAAAAAAAAACCACAGCGAAAAAATGCGCATCGGAAAGTTCCAGACAACTTGAATCCCTGCTCACACATATCACACCTCGAGCACGACCGGGCTGCCAACAGCAGCAGCAGCCAGCGGTTTGAAATAATTGGAAGAAAGAATAAAAGAAAAAATAATTTATATACAGTTTATACTTTACTGTTAAGCACAGTATATCACAAGGGGCGCTATGAACCGCGGGAAATTATCACAGCGAAAAAAAGGAAAAAAACGACAGCTTCAGCTCACTTGTCAGACTCGACGCCAGCATCATTAGCAGCCGCCGACGCATCACGGACAAGTGGCTGAAGTGACACCCCGTCGCAAGGAGCTGCGGTGCCAGACTGCTGCTTTCCAACGCAGTAGCAGCCGACTTCCTTCCCTAGATCCCCCCCCCTTCAGAAGGGCGCCGAGCGGAATACCCGCGATGACGAGCCCATAGCCGGGTTGCGTTCTCTCCCCCCTCGACTCTAGGAACTCGGTTCTGCTGAATGATTCTCGTGGATAGCTTCGTCAGTTCGGATCATGAACTACTGTACCACGGGGAACTTGATTTTTCCAGAGAATGACAAAAAAACATTTTCATGCTCCCAGGTATGAGGGTTGTATGGTTTAATGGTGAGTAGAGAATTCATCGGAGTTTCGCGCCAGACATGAAGCAAGGTTAGGTTCTAGAAAAACCGTAACAGGATGACAGTCCAACAATGCTCTNAATGCTCTCACAGATAATATACGGCATATTTCGCCCGATCATCACCAAAACGCTGTGCTGTAATTTACTGCATAATCCGGTTCGAAGTCGACATGAATTGAGATATTGCAAGCTCGTGGAAAGTCTATTCTGATTTTATTCACTGTAATTAATGTACATAAAAAATGTATTTTTCGTCGCCATCCATATACTGTATGACATTGCCATGGGCGACGATATGAGTGAGAAAATTTTGATTTCAAAGAGCCATTACAAGCGGATACACAAAAATCAAATACGATTTGTGGATTGTGCGCATTGTGACACACTTGAAACATAAGGACGGGTACAAATTTTTGTCAGCCAATTTTGATGGGCGATTCATGCAATTTTTCGAGTTTGACAGCAATATGTGATCATTTCCTGACCCTGGTTCTAAATTTTGCTCATTCCAGATAAAATAGAAAAAGACAAAGATTTGATTGGTCGATCACTTATTCTTGATGAAATAAGCGTCACCTAGGTCCTACCAAAATTGTAAATCAATTTGTTTAAAAATTTGTTAATTATATTGTCCTAGGTATGACAGCCGCTGAAAATAGTTACGATTTTAAAATTTTCTTGGAAGTGACATTGACGTTGAAGGTAGCCCGAAATGTCAATCGTGGCCAACAGCAACCCGAACACAGGGCTGGAAGTAAAGAAAAATAATCAGGAAGAAAACAAAGAGGATCCCTTTTCTTCAAATATTACCTCTGATTTCAAAAATAGCTGTATGATCTTGACTTAAAAGCCCAAGTACCCAAAGACCTTCAATGGAATTCACAGTACTGAAACCACTTTATGAACTAAACCTTGTGCCTATATTGACGTACAGTACATTCATGCATACTCGAGTTCAATGCAAGTTTATAAACTAAGGAAGAATGCTACGAAAAGGCAAATCAGGATTTGAGTTCTCATTAGCCTCCTGGAATACGAAACGTTCAAGTCAGAAAAATAAACCATGCATACGAGAAGCGTAAAAAGCAGATTTACGTCTTCGGAGGGACCAAGGAAAACAATCTGCCCTGTTCAAACAAGTACACGGTAGTAACCGAGAGAACTGCACGTACAAGTAACGATAAGAACTCATCAAAACAGGAGAGTGCGCGGAACACTTCCGAGGGCTGGTCCATAAGTTTTGAAAAGAGTCAAAATAAGAGTTTGCCAAACGTACAAAACCCTTCAGTCACATTTCCTTCACATTTAAAGAAGCACTTTCGTCATTATCCACATTATTTCTGAAAATTTAAATATTTTTCGCACGATACATCCGAAGACGTTCAAGGCCATCAATGAATTGGACATGATGCGATCAAAAACTCGAGCTCGTTTTCTCAAATCTTATTCAAGCTGAGTGAATTATTTTTTCCCAAGTCAAGAATTGATACATTCAAAAACACTACAAAAATTGCGACACCTCCGTTGACGTCAAGTACTGTACTTGGGTCTCAAAGCTTACGGAATATCCCTCGTAGTACTGAATGTACATCAGTACCTAAGCTGGTTAGCGTGATTTTCCTTGCAGTTGACATGAACAAATCTCCGGCATGCTGACGTTTTCTAAAATTAAAACCCACTGTTTGTAAGCTTATGTTGACAATAAATCATTAAGTTTATTGTACTGAAATTCAATGGTGCTAATATTATGCTGCACCATGACGAAACAGAAATCACGGTAGAATCGGAATATACTCGTTTTTCACCCAAAACACCCAGACGCATGTTTATCGAACCTAGAGCGACCCCAAGCAATATGCGAGGAAGGTTTTCCATTTCAAACGAAAGCATCTCTAGGAAAACATATTACAGTATTTGCACAAACCGGATCGCAACGTCAATAAATAACGAAGAACTCGGTCAATTCGCAACACAGGGGAAAAAACGATAATACAGTACATGTACTGCACTTTTCGCAAAAAAAAAGTGGGGTTCATTTTGCTCTATTCCCCACGATTTTCGTTCGAGCTTCCTACTTCTCTGAGATGAAGGAGATTAAAAAAAAAGCAAGTCACTTAGATTGAATGACCGGAAATAGCGCGGAGGTATGCTTGAATTCAACAGCAAACAAACGACGTCGAACCCTCGTCATGGCACGCCACGTTATTTCCCCCTCTGAATTTCGGGATCTCCGTTGGGACTCGCACCAGAAATTTCTTGCACGGTTCCCACCGACCCAGTTCGTTACTTCGAGGCGCGTATGTGAGTCTTTCAAGTTGCCCCGAGAAAATGCCTGCTTCCTGCCCCAGCGGCAAGAATTGCTTTCGAGATTTATATATAATCCATGAAAGTCAGTCAGCCGCTCCCCAGAAGGTTTGCATATTCGGCGAGGATTAACACGGAGCGGCGATGCGTGGCTCCTCCTGAATTGAGACAACGAGCGCGCAAATCCTTTCGCCTTTGAGACAATTACGACAATATCGCGCTGCTACAAAATTTCAACTGTCAGGAAAAAATATCCTTCTCGTCATATCGTGGATACTCGCGAATCCCTTGGCACAGATTTGCCTTTAACGCTGAAACCGAGCAGCATAATGAAAGTCAGTTTCTCAGAAGGAAAAGTGCCAGAAAGCGAAACTTTTGTAATCCGAACAATATTTCAGTCATGGAAATTCGCTGAATAAACTTGTTCAACACTTGAAAGTCTTGGATAGAATGCTCAAAATTTCAAGTTGGTAAATATCCAGTTTCAATTTTGCATGTTTTTTTCAAATTTAGATAGTTGCTATCCAAACGATTTCAAATCTAAATAGACTGCATTGTCAGGTCCGTCGGGGGTGATGTACATTTTAATAAAGTGTTGCCAAGAAGGCAATTTAACTCTGAGGTAGACAACTATAAAAATAATCGAGTTTACCTCTTCTACAAAGTCTGCACCTCCCCGCGCATCGAAAATTTATTTTTACTGACATTACAGCAGATAAAGAGTTGATTAAAAGTGCTGCCGATTTCAGAAGCATGAAAAATCCGAGGAAAGACTACATTTCAAACAAAGGTTAACAAAGGTTCAAACACAGCACAAACGCTTGAATTTTGAACTCACATGCCACATCAGTCTCCAAAACTGCAGTACTGTACTGAACTCGTATTTCTCGCTGAAATGGTTGGCTGTAATTCATAAAATACACGTCATATTATAAGAAATCTTTCAATAAAATTAGTCTACGCATTTCTTTCCGTTAGAATAAACCTCGATGCACCGGAAGTTTTCCGATCCTCAGCACATACGAAAGAGCCAAGCCTGATTAACTGCCGATTTCGGCAGAAATTACTGTAAATCAAAATTTACTCATTGTTAATAGAAACGGTCAGGAGTATCCCCAAATATAAGTTGCTTTGACCTTTTACCTTACAAGAGAACCAAATACGGAAATTTTCCGCACATCCACATCGAAGAGGCAGTCGTATTTAGTTTAAATATATCCGAAAAAATGAGGATCATTCCAGAATTTCCGGCAATCGTTTTCTTACTTTCACCGGGAAAATCTGGCCTTCATTTTTGAAACAGTACATTAGCCCACGATTCGCCGGTGTGATTCCGGTTCTCTCGAAGAATCTTCAAGCACGACACAGCCTTGAAAATAAAAATCTGGCAAGGTGAACGCGTCACGGAACACAATCGCTCAAACAGAAGATGAACTCGCCCCGGATTCTCATCAATGCCTATCTTTTATTATATCTCCGCTCCGACTCGTTATTGCATAAATCAATGCAATGTCCGCGGGGAACCCGTTGGAAAATTGATGGGACCCAGGAGAGGGGTGGGCGAAGGTGGATGGCATCCACCGGGATGGCGAGGGTTAAAACCGTAATTGACGATGGCGACGAGCAGCCCGACGGCGTCATCAGGTCCCCTGATCTGATGACGAGATAGCCCCGGGGTCGCCGCCGCCGCGGGTTCCGGCCGGTCGTTCCCTGCTGGGTTCTCCGGGAGACGAAATAATCTTGGGCAATATCGCTGGCAAGTGCAACGACGCCAACGCCACGAGGCACGAAATGAAGGGGAAATCTTCATGGAATTCTTCGACAAAACTTAACACACGACGAACGACTGTTCATCGGGTTACCTCTTGACTCCACGCGGTACACCAAGATCAACAATAACTTGACCTGTACACGACTTCACCCTCGAAGTCAACCACGGATGGAACAGGAAACTTGGAATGAGTGCTATGGTTTGTTAATTGACTTTTTAAAAAAATTTCATTATGTATCAATTATTTAGAAAAGGTAAATACAGGTATAATCCTCTGTTGGCTCCGACATCAATAACATGCGAAAAAATTTCTTGGCGCATCATGGGAGAAAGATAATTACCATATAAGCGCCGAATTTTGCTGAGTATAATTTCCACCTTTTTTTTATGCGAACGATGAAAAAAAAAAATGCGATCTCGATCTGATGATCTGAAGAGTTTAAAATACTGTATGCAATCAGCTCATCAAACGCTTTAATCCTCTTGATGAAAGATCATTAAAAGATGTTAATTCTCTGAGGGAAAACTACTGTGAAAATAATGTATGCTATAATTAGCAAAAGAAAATATTGCAGCAGGATCGCGCATTGTGACTTTACCTGAAAAATTACCCTAACAACAAATTAGATCCCATAGACGCAACCCTCGTTTCCAAGGTAAATGTCTCCACTTTTTCAAGCCATCCGTTGCTTGTCTGTATTTTTTTCCGGGAACTTCCAGCGTCTCTATTTTTCACCGCTCTCAAATTTGGACAATTTACTGGTAACTTATAACGCAGAACTGTCGCGGATTTCTCATCAGTCCTGCTGGAAAATGTATTTTACCGATTATTTTTTCTTTCTTTTTTACTTACGAATCCAAAGTTTTCCTCAGTTTTGTCTGTGTATGGGGACCCCATCAGCCTTTTTAAAAAATGCAATATTATGTATGGCCTTCTCTCTCTGAAATTACTGATCAAAATCCGACTGTGGCCTATAAGCACGTATACGCGCTTTTTCTGATAAGAATACAGTAGAGCACTTTCCCGAAAGAGAATCGCGTGCGGCTCATAATATCTCCTCGACGGTTATCGACAGTAGCCGTGCCTCTCGTTTTTTTTTTAATTTTTTCAAGAAGAAACAGGCGGAAGGCACGTACTGTATATTGGGTACTAAAATGTGGGCTATTTTCAGGAACGTGCATAGCTGACATTCTCTAAGGACTTTCTTTGTCAGAGCGAGCATAGCACGCATTTTCACAGAGACCTCATTGTCCAGTTCTCATTTGCCGCTTCTCTGGACAAAGAGCAGCTCCAGAGAAGCCATGTGCAGTGACTACGAAACATGTCTGGTTTTCGCTCGAAGTCAGGAAAAGCACGCAATTATATTTCATGATGTTTAAAAAATAGCATTAAATTGTTTTATTCCGTGTATTTAGAAATCAATTCATCAAGATGTGAATAGTTCTATGGCTAACAGACCTCGCAAAAGTAAAAAAAAAAAACCATTGAGTCAAGCGCATGTAAAAAATTACCAATGCCAAGGTAATCTACTTTTTTCTGGCATTCGTGATGTCAAGTAAATTGGGTGGTGTTTTAAATGTGAGGGATCGGCCCATTTACTCGATTTGATCATTCAAAAAGTGTTAATAATAATTTAAACATCCTAGTACCAAATCAAATGCTGTTTTCCGCGCGGACGTTGGACATTCCTGAGCGGTATCAGTAGAAGAGGTTGACGCACTGATAAAAAAAATTCGAAAGCCAAAACGTCAGTGTGATTTCCAGAACAAGAATGGAAAGAAAACTTTAAAACCGAGTGGAGACTACCATATTTATTTATAAACCGCAAGATACCAATTACTGTACTGCGCATTTTCGAAAAGACGGCGAAAGCCTGAGATTCTGGTCTCAATTGCCCGAGAGCATAAACCACCGATTATGACCTTTTTATTTACACAAATTACGATTTCATGATTGCTTCAATACGTAGACAAGTTGACTTTGTATACGGTATTTGGTTTTATTTGGCCAAAGAGGATGGCTGGAGAAATTCATGCTAAGCGGGTTCATCGAGTTTCAGAGAGTTTAATAAAAACTTCTCTTTACATAAAAATGATCGCAATCGTTATTTTTATAAGACATTATGTTCCCCATAAGCGTGGTTTATAAAACAGCAGGCATCATGAAACGTTGACCCAAGGCACGGTCAGCTCCTCGCCCCCGGGTTTTGAGAAAATTTCACCATTTATTCTAAAAAGAAAAATCCACTCCAACGCACAGATATCAGATGCGCCACATTTATGTGATGGAATAACGGATGCATGATGCAACATTGTTGAGTGGGTTTACCAAGGTTTTTGCCTTGAAATCAAATCTATGCGTGACTTTCCGTCTTTCAACTTGTTCCAGCGGGCAGCTCATTGGATCGAATGCGATTTTAAAATGAGATTCGCGTTAATGCTTGGAAATTTGTCACGAGTACAAAAAAAGGGAACACGCCTAGAAAACTTTCATACAATAGACGGATGGTAGCATAGAAGCACCCAGACACAAAGCATAAATGAGAAAAACACTGCGGCGAAAAGCATCACCACTGAGCGGGAGAAGTCATGACTACTTGATCCACGGGATACAAAAAAAATTTTGTATCTTTCGGAACGTCTCTGTTGTTTTTTTCCCGTGTGAAAAAAGGTTTGTTACAATTGGTCTCACTTCAAAAAATATTCAATACGTACGAAAACAATGCACTGTAATACTGTAGTTGAATGCGACACCAGAATGCAATTCAGAAAACAATTGATCCCGGGCGCGTATCCCTTTTTTTCGTCTTCACGTTTTTCTGTTATGAAAAGAACAAAGGCTCGTATAAATCGAGCACAAAAATAAGTCCGGAGTATAATCATCTCAATAGATGATAAAGGTACAGTATTTTACATTTACTCATCAGATCACGATACTGTAATTGGAATGATGTTAGCTCCTCTCAGTTTTCCGGGGTTAGGTGTTTCGATTATCCTCTTATGAAGCAAACCCACACACACCCTATTCTTCTTGTTTTCTTGTTATGCGTAGTTCTCTAGGGGCACCTGATTCCTTCCTTAATACGTGCCGCCGTGCACTTGGCTACCTTCTCGCGGCAATAACGGCTATGACCGGTCGTCCGAAAAGACTCTCGCCGCATGCATAATTGCCACACGGCGGATGAGGTCACGCAATTATGTCCATGGCTTCTGCCATCGTCGCTGCCTACCGATGGAAGAGCGCCGTTATTGCCGATACTGGCCAGCAGGCTTTTCTGACTCGCCGCATGCATAATTGCCACACGGCGGATGAGGTCACGCAATTATGTCCATGGCTTCTGCCATCGTCGCTGCCCAGCACGAGAATCTTTCTTTATTTCTAGGCTATCTCTTGTTTGTCTGCGTTTTTAGCGACTTCCGCGCGATGACCGGGATTCGCGAAGAATATCGGATAAACAATTCGAAGCATTTTTTTTTCAGAAACAAGAATAATACTGAGCGGATCCACGACAAGCTCAGGCTTGATGAGATTCGGAACCTGGGAAAATTTCATCGAGTCATTCCCAGCAGCAACAACAAATTTTACCTAAAACTTGAGAGTGGAACCGAATCTAACACCAACTACCGTATTTATTTGACTGTCCTCTCGTTTTTTCAACAACAAAAAATTCACTTTATTAGTTTATTCGGTTACGCCCGATACTTGAGATATCCAAGATCACGAGTTAGCAGCACCGTGGACTAATTCCTTCCTTAGTCCACGGAGTCTATTCCATCTATGAGACCAATATTCGAGATAATGGAAAATTTTAAAGAATAAGATTTACAGGAATGTATCATTCAAATCAGTCCTCAATCTCAAAACCTTTCACCAACTCCCTGAAAGTTTCGAACCCTCAACGTTTTGAAAAAACTATCGTGCGTTTCGACAGCATCACGGGCATGATACAGACTCAAAAGACTCCACAGAACAGGAATTTAAAAGGCTGCTTAACATGAATAAAGCATATCGCAATACTCCAGAAACTAAAAGTTTCGGAACGCAGAATTTCAAGAAAGTTAGATGAAAAATGGGTGTTCTTATCAAACCTGATCTATAAGTATGAAGCACGAGTTACGACCCTATTCTCAAAAATGTTGACTTTACGAATGCTGACTTTATGAATGTTTACTTTATGTGTCCACGTCGACGTGGACACATTTAACCGTTTTAATTGGCAAATAAAAATTAAACCAACACCATGACAACATATTGACGAAAATTTAATCCGAGTAGTGACACTGAATTCCAGAGCCTTTAAAAAAAAGAATATTTTTAACTTGAATTGATCACCATTTTTATTTTATGGGGGAGCGGGATTTCTTCCTGAAGAAACGGGAGAACATATTTTTACCTACACCGCAAACTATCACTTCTAGGGGTATCCTTCAAATTCTTGAAAGCACTTGCAAGTTTGTATGATGAAACTGAGTTCCAAGTTATCACTGGTAACATGAAAGCCTCAGTCTTTAAAGCAAATCATGGATTAAAAGAGGGTTCCTGCTTATCACCACTACTGTTTTTATTCTTTGTAAGTGATCTACCCAAATTTATTATGGTTGGCTCAGGAGCTATAGACATT
>CAJPEX010004781.1:0-19647 GCA_905338405.1 Notodromas monacha | reverse complement strand
ACCAAAACAAGAGGGAACAGCTGCAAGGAACCAAAAACCTTGTAGAAGAGATTTCAACCCAAATAAGAGAGGGGAAAAGAATAAAGAAGGAAATCAGTTTCTGGGTTACACGTTGGTTTCACCTTACGACGCTTTTTTTTAATTAAAAAAACCCCTGACTTACGTTGGCGTTTCATGATACAACCCTTTTTGTTGCTCGCGCAAATGATGCATGAGAGGAACTTAGTACCAAGAATGTACTTCAGTTTTAACTGCAACCACCACTGTGAGGAAAAGAGGTTCTCCAGCCTGTCTTAAATGCATTTGAAGGCAAAGTGCTGCAAAAATTCAGAATCTGTAATGAGATTTGCATTTGCCTAGTGGTCATATTGCAGGTCTTGCAATCATGTTCAAGCAAAAATGTTTAGCATTTGAAAATGTTTTGTCCGTGATCCTGGATGTGAAGATTTTTGTAGAACGTAAATTGCCAGGCTAATATCTGCTCAAAGCAGGAATAAATTTATCAGGGAAAAAAAACAGAGGCATGCTTGAAGTTTTGTTGTCTACAGGGTTAGGGAGATTGCAACTAGAAAAATGTACACAAAAAAAGTTGAAATCAAGGTGATGAGTAAAGTGATTGAATGACGGGAGGTTCTGAAGCCCATGCTGAATCTCTCTACCCAACCCAGGAATTGATTGTTGATAAATTTGTTTGCTTTGGTGTTTGTATACCAGAATCATTAAGGTTTCTTCTTTTAATTCAGTTGTCCATGTTGCGGGTCAACTAGATGTTGCCCGCAGCGCAGGAGCAAGAAAGGCAGAAAAGTACAATGCAGCATATGACATGCCACGTTGTACAAAGAAAAAGAAACTCCAGACAATTCTGGAGAATAAAAACAATTCCTTTTTATTCAAACATTATGAAACCTGAAGATATTGATCTTCAGGAAAAATATTCCACCAAGTGAATCATCACTTGATGAAAGAAATTATAAGGAATTTTGCAAACAGAAAATTAGTCACACCCCAGTGAAAACCTTGGAGAAGCTTTCCACTTGGGAGGACCTGGACCTGTGAGGAAGGAACAGCAGAATCAATCAATCCAGCTCTGGATTTGGAGAGAACAGACCTGCATATTTTGTGTGTGACTTTTATTGCTGAGAAATATTATTTGTGGACTTGGACATTGCTGATAAACAGAAGTTGAGGGTTCAGGACCCTTAGGCCGCAAACGGCCAATTGTGATATAAACTTATTTCACTAAAACCTGATATTTGTGTTGGGGTCTGATGAGGACCTCTCACAAAAGTGGTGGCCATGCAGTGAAAAATCTCCAAACACTGTGAAATTCCTGCACAAAATTGTTAGTAAATCTTGTGTGCAAAAATCTAGTGTTCCCTAAATAAAAAAAAAAAATTTTATCCTTGGCAAAATTAAAATTTTCGAAGCACCAAACAACCTAACTAGCCTGCGTGAGGGAGAATAGAGGAAATTTGGCATCTGAAAATCAAAACATACGCCATGCATGGCGTATGTTTGGATTTTCAGATGCCAAATTTCCTCTATCTTCCTCTGGTGCGCGAGTCATGCCTCGCGCACCACCTACAACACGTGCCAGTGTTTCAAATATGCATACGCGTACAAGTAGACCGCCAGTTTGATACGCCAAGAGTTGAGCATCAATACAAGTGCTGTGCCCCCAAGTGAGAATGAGAATTTACAAACAGAAGGGGCCAGTGCTGGACCTCAACAGCCAGTAGATGCAGCGGTATTTACCATACCAGCATCAGTTACTGGGCGTCGCCCTGGTAGACTAAGGAGACAACATGCTACAACATCTCGTCTTTCTTCACCAGCACCATTATCAGATGTAACATCTGCACCACCCATGTCAGTACCTTCTACCCACAGCTTAACCATTCAGGAATTGGTGAAAGTGGCACATGCCATGTACATCTGTGATGAAGTGTACAAACAACCCAGGAATGCAAACTCTTATCAAACATTTGTTAAGCAGCATGAAATTTTCATGCAGGCTTCAACCTATTTTTTATCTCTTGCTGGATTGTATTTGGACNTTGTGGATCGAGAACCTGACCAGATGGAGGAAAAAGACTACCTGCGGATCATTCAAATTTTATTTGCCAAATATGGCAATATACAGACAACCCGTCAAAACATCTTCAAGATATTTGACAAACTTACGCCAACCGGGAATACAGCTGACGAAATGGCTAATTATATGGAGAAAGTCATTGATATAACCACACAGCTCCATAATCTATGTTCAAACATGCCGCAGGTACATGTCCGTCTTTGGCCAACAATCAAAATGAACCTCAAGAGGGGAGGACATTATATTTCCGTGAAAAATGAACTAAGTTTGAATCCACCGGACTATCAAACAGAGTTGACAACCTGGCCAGAGAAGCCAGCAAATTGTTATAGATGGATTGAAACATTCTTGCGCCTGGAAGGAACGGGAGAGGAACAAAACGCAAAGGCGTTAACCTTCCTTGGAACTCAACCATCAACATTCAAAAAGTGAGACAAACGGGACAAAACCAAAAGACGCAGATCCAATACTCCTGCAAAAACATCATCCAATCGAAAACGCAGGAATACAAGATCTTTGAGTCCAACAAACTCTCGCAACCTTAAGAAAACCCATGCATCAGACCGGGATTGGAATAAAAACTACAAAAAGAGTGAAAGCTCTAGAGGGCGAATAAGACATTCAAGCAATGAGGAATATGAAAAAGATGAACGTTCTCCACGTCGATCCAACTTTGCATCCACGTTCTGTACAAACAAATTTTCAAACTTCAGAAACAATTATGGATGGAACACTTCATGGAGCAAGTGCCCATTTTGTGACAAGCCACATAGCGCTGTCAGGTGCCCACTCAGCCTCAATGACCGCAACTCCGCAGTCATGCAAAAACAGCTATGCTTCAATTGCCTGAGCCCAACTCATTCAAGATTCCAATGCACCAATCAGTCTTGCTGCAGAAACTGCAACAACCAACACCATACTGCGCTTTGTCGCAATAGTACAAACAATGGATATTTCAAACAAGGAAATTCCTACAACCAACAAGGACCATCATCATCATCATCCAATAATCACTTCAACAATCAGCGAAATACCGGATTCTCCAAAAATGACCGGAATAACAGTGGAAATTACAACAACCGTTCAAGCAACAACAATCGGTTCAACAATCGGATCACTAGTAATCCCAACAACCGACAAAATGAGCAAAGAAGGAATCCTAGCGTTATTCAAATGCTGGCGGAAATTAAAGATTGCCTTCCATCTCAACACTTGGCAATTGCAGCCCCGGCAATGGTACCGGCTATTGCGGCATCGCATTCCGCATGACTCGCAGGGGTACATTCTGAAGTATCATCCCTCCCGTACTCCCTACTTGAAACTGCAACCATCCGTCTGCAACCTGACAACGTGGAAGTTCATGCCTTATTTGATACAGGGTCTCAATTAACGCTTGTGACCCAGGCATTGGTGAACAGGCTGAAATTACCTATTTTACAAACACAAAGGCCTCATACTATTTCTGGCATTGGAAACAACCGCCTGCAATCAAATCAATCAACCTTATTGCATCTTCAGCCAAGAAACAGCACATCCTTCAATCTCAGGACAACAGCCATTATTGTTCCATTGACTGAATCCTGGGGGGCTAATAACCCCCATACCTTGTCACAGCTTCAGGATTTCAAACAAAAATTGGCGGATCCCAGATTGCTGACCTCTATGTACATTACGTTTGACATTGTGCTTGGTGGAAGAGATCTTGTATCCATATATAAACATAATACGGATCTTGCATCTACAACCAAGGAACAGCACATCTTTTAATCTCAGGACTACAGCCATTGTTGTTCCATTGACTGAATCCTGGGGGGCTAATAACCCCCATACTTTGTCCCAGCTTCAGGATTTCAAACAAAAATTGGCAGATCCCAGATTGCTGACCTCTACGTACATTACGTTTGACATTGTGCTTGGTGGAAGAGATCTTGTATCCATATATAAACATAATACGGATCCATATACCTTTTTGAGGTGGAAGTCGTATCATGGTAGTCTCAAACCAGAACACCGTGCTCCGGTAACCCTAAGAGGCGTAGTGGACGGTTGACCTTCTGGTTGAAGGGTACACCAAAACCCTGTTGGATGTGAAGATTTTGATGAGGAATTAACGAATGTTATCATTGATTACCTGAAGCAAGATCAGGTCAATATTCTTGGTGATCTTAATGAAGAAACACCATATGAGACGGATCAATATTTGACCTACTTACGGCAAATAACCATTAGCCCAGAAGGACGAATTGTCGCTCCTTTACTGAAATCTCATCTCTATCCAAAGCATTGCATGCCAAATTTCATCACAGCATCAGCACGGAGCAAAACCGTAATACGCCTTTTGGAAAAAGGAGGACCTCTTGCTGTTGCCTATGAAGATCTCCTTTACTGAAATCTCATCTCTATCCGAAGCATTGTATGCCAAATTTCATCACAGCATCAGCACGGAGCAAAACCGTGATACGCCTTTTGGAAAAAGGAGGACCTCTTGCTGTTGCCTATGAAGACCTTTTCAAACAATGGATAGCTGACAACATCATTACAGCCACAACAATTGCTCAGATGAACGGTCAAGGCATTGCGTATACAGAGTTGCCACATCATGGAGTTGCAAGGCCTGAAAGCGCATCAACACCTTTGCGTGTAGTCATGGCAGGGAATGCCAGTGACAAAAATTGCTATTCTTGCAACCAACTCTTCATACAAGGACCGAACTTATTGCCAGAGATTGCAAACATTCTTTTACGTTGGCGCTTCAGCCAATATTTTGGAATTGCAGATATTCAAAAGGCCTTCATACAGGTCCAACTGGCACCAGAAGACCAATGGGTCCTAATCATAAGGTGGCCTGAGCGACAACCAAACGGCAATTATACGCCAAAATTTTACCGCTTTTTGCGTCTTCCATGGGGCATCAATTGTGCGCCCTTCATTCTGAACGCAGCGGTACGGTACTTATACAACAAAGCCAACCAGGAGAATATACTAACACCAGAGGAAAAGGAGGAATTAACAAACAATATTGAAAGCGCATCCACACCTTTGCGCGTAGTCATGGCAGGGAATGCCAGTGACAAAAATTGCTACTCTTGCAATCAACTCTTCATACAAGGACCCAACCTATTGCCAGAGATTGCAAACATTCTTTTACGTTGGCGTTTTAGCCAATATTTTGGAATTGCAGATATTCAAAAGGCCTTCATACAGGTCCAACTGGCACCAGAAGACCAATGGGTCCTAATCATAAGGTGGCCTGAGCGACAACCAAATGGCAACTATACGCCGAAATTTTACCGCTTTTTGCGTCTTCCATGGGGCATCAATTGTGCGCCCTTCATTTTGAACGCAGCGGTACGGTACTTATACAACAAAGCCAACCAGGATAATATACTAACACCAGAGGAAAAGGAGGAATTAACAAACAATATTTATCAAACATTTGTTAAGCAGCATGAAATTTTCATGCAGGCTTCAACCTATTTTTTATCTCTTGCTGGATTGTATTTGGACTTTCAGGAACAAAAGCAAGTCATCCAATTGTGTGATGAACTGAATTTGCTGATTTTGAAAACACCTGAACAACTACAAACACAGTGGCTTACTCTCAGGCCCAAGCAAAAATCTGTTTTGGGGGTTCAATTTTCAGACCCCCCTACTATTGTGCAAAATCCTGATGGTATTCTTTCTGTGACAACTAATGATTCTTCTTCCACTGTGCCTATGCTGCAAAATTCAAAATTCGATCTTTTGGAGATTGATGATGAAGTTGATCCGTATCAGGCTGCGGTGTTGTCTGATGCTTCAAATGTGAACATGCAACAACCCAGCTCTCATTTTATCCGGAACAAGGAGAAAAAGACCTTATTACCGACATTCAAACGTTTTTCTGGCAAACCAGACAGTGACTATACTTTTGACCAATTCTGGTCCCATTACAAACACATCCACGTCATTCCATCAAAATACATCACCCCAGTGGAGAGAATCAGCCTACTCCTCCTTTATTTGGAAGGAAAGGCAAACAATCTTGTGGATCGTGAACCTGACCAGACGGAGGAAAAAGACTACCTGCGGATTATTCAAATTTTATTTGCCAAATATGGCAATATACAGACAACCCATCAAAACATTTTCAAAATGTTTGATAAACTTACGCCAACCGGGAATACAGCTGACAAAATGGCTAATTATATGGAAAAAGTCATTGATATAACCACTCAACTCCATAACCTACGTTCAAACATGCCCCAGGTACATGTCCGTCTTTGGCCAACAATCAAAATGAACCTCAAGAAGGGAGGACATTATATTTCCGTGATAAATGAACTGAGTTTGAATCCACCGGACTATCAAACAGAGTTGATAACCTGGCCAGAAAAGCCAGCGAATTGTTACAGATGGATTGAAACATTCCTGCGCCTGGAAGGAACAGGAGAGGAACAAAACGCAGTGGCGTTAACCTTCCTTGGTACTCAACCATCAATGTCAGAAAAGCAAGACAAACGGGACAAGACCAAAAGACGTAGATCCAACACTCCTGTAAAAACGTCATCCTATCAAAAACGAAGGAACACAAGATCTTTGAGTCCAACAAACGCTTGCAACCTCAAGAAAACCCTTGCATCAGACCAAGCTACAAAAAGAGTGAAACCTCTAGAGGGCAAACAAGACATTCAAGCAATGAGGAATCTCAAAAGGAGGAACGTTCTCCACGTCAATCCAACTTTGCGTCCACGTTCCATACAAACAAATTTTCAAACTTCAGAAACAATTATGGACAGAATACGTCATGGAGCAAGTGCCTATTTTGTGACAAGCCACATAGCGCTGTCCGGTGCCCACTCAGCCTCAATGACCGCAACTCTGCAGTCATGCAAAAACAGCTATGCTTCAATTGCCTGAGCCCAACTCATTCAAGATTCCAATGCACCAATCAGTCTTGCTGCAGAAACTGCAACAGCCAACACCATACTGCGCTTTGCCGCAATAGTACAAACAGTGGATCTTTTAAACAAGGAAATTTCTACAACCAGCAAGGACCATCATCATCATCATCCTTCAACAATCGATTCACCAATCAGAGAAACACCCTCTTCTACAACAATGACCGGAATAACAGTGGAAATTTTAACAACTGTCCAAACAACAACAATCAGTTCAACAATCGGATTACTAATAATCCCAACAACCAACAAAATGAGCAAAGAAGAAATCCTAGCGTTATCCAAATGCTGATGGAAATTAAGGATTGCCTTCAACCTCAACAATTGGCAATTGCAGCCCCGGCAATTGTGCCGGCAATTGCTGCAGCACATTCCTCATGACTTGCAGGGGCACATACTGAAGCATCATCCATACCGTACTCCCTACTTGAAACTGCAACCATCCGTCTGCAACCTAACAACGTGGAAGTTCATGCCTTATTTGATACAGGGTCTCAATTAACGCTTGTGACCCAGGCATTGGTGAATAGGCTGAAATTACCTATCTTACAAACACAAAAGCCTCATACTATTTCTGGCATTGGAAACAACTGCCTACAATCAAACCAATCAACGTTATTGCATCTTCAGCCAAGAAACAGCACATCCTTCAATCTCAGGACAACAGCTATTATTGTTCCATTGACTGAATCCTGGGGGGCTAATAACCCCCATACCTTGTCCCAGCTTCAGGATTTCAAACAAAAATTAGCGGATCCCAGGTTGCTGACTTCTACGTATATCACGTTTGACATTGTGCTTGGTGGAAGAGATCTTGTATCCATATATAAACATAATACGGATCCATATTGGAAAAACTCCACCTTCAGCATAGTACCATCAGAGTTTGGTCTTGTGGCAAGAGGCCACTGGGATTCTCTGCATCACCTGCCAACTGGAAGACCAACTTCCCTTGTGGTTTTGGGACAACCTACCCAAGATTTTGATGAGGAATTAACAAATATCATCATTGATTTTCTGAAGCAAGACCAGGTCAATATTCTTGGTGATCTTAATGAAGAAACACCATATGAGACGGATCAATATTTGACCTACTTACGGCAAATAACCATCAGTTCAGAAGAACGAATTGTCGCTCCTTTACTGAAATCTCATCTTTATCCGAAGCACTGTATGCCAAATTTCATCACTGCCTCAGCACAGAGCAAAACCATGATACGCCTTTTGAAAAAAGGAGGACCTCTTGCTGTTGCCTATGAAGATCTTTTCAAACAATGGATAGCTGACAACATCATTACAGCTACAACAATTGCTCAAATGAACAGTCAAGGAATTGCATATACAGAGTTGCCACATCATGGCGTTGCAAGGCCTGAAAGCGCATCTACACCTTTGCGCGTAGTCATGGCAGGGAATGCCAGTGACAAGAATTGCTATTCTTGCAATCAACTCTTCATACAAGGACCCAACCTATTGCCAGAGATTGCAAACATTCTTTTACGTTGGCGTTTCAGCCAATATTTTGGAATTGCAGACATTCAGAAGGCCTTCATACAGGTCCAACTGGCACCAGAAGACCAATGGGTCCTAATCATAAGGTGGCCTGAGCGACAACCAAATGGCAACTATACGCCAAAATTTTACCGCTTTTTGCGTCTTCCATGGGGCATCAATTGTGTGCCCTTCATTTTGAACGCAGCGGTACGGTACTTATACAACAAAGCCAACCAGGACAAAATCCTAACATCAGAGGAAAAGGAGGAATTAACAAACAATACCTATGTGGATGACATCCTGATCTTTGGAGAAACAATTTCTGATGTCCAAACAAAAATGTCCAATGCAACCAAGGCATTACAACTGGGAGCTTTTCAGCTTACCAAGATACGAACTGCACCAGAACAACATGAAAGTGAATCTGCTGCATCATCAAACTACAAAGTACTTGGAGTCACCTATGATCCAAATCTGGACCTTATTCAAACATCCGCATTGGCATTGCAACCATTCTTGGATCGGAAATTCTTGACCTTACGGCATATAACGGGATTTGAAGCCCATCTATTTGATATATTGGGGATGCTGACGCCATTTACAACCTACATCAAAATAACCCAAGCAAACTTCCATGATGAACATCCCAATGTACCATGGGACACAAAATTGACAATGGCGGAACTACAAATTTGGGGGAAAATAGCAAATCAAGCAATGACTTGTGCTACCCTAAATATCTCAAGATTGGTAACACCAACTCCAAAGGAACCAGGGGATATCCATGTATTTTTGGATGCGAGCAAAAGGGCTCTTGGAGCTGCAATTTACTTTACAACCAGGGGGGCAAAACCGGTGACAACGCTCATTTGGGCCAAGTCCAAACTGGTCCCCAAGAAGCGAAGAGCAATGCCTAAAAAGCAATCTGAAGCAACACGCATCAACAGGCTAGAGCTCTCAGCAGCTTGCCTTGCTGCCCGCATGTTGGGACTCCTAATGAAAGCTACAAACATTGGAATGCATACAATCCACTTCTGGACGGATTCAACCATCACTTTGAATTGGATAAACAAAAATGAGTCAAAGCCCACACAATACATGTCCACAAGAGTACAAAAAATCCTAGAAGTCTCAACACCAGCAAATTGGAAACATCTGCCAGGAGAAACAAATCCTGCAGACTTGGCATCGAGAGGATGTGAGGTTGATGACCTCCAGTCCTCATCCTTACGGTGGAATGGCCCTAAGTGGCTTTCTGACAAAACCAAATGGCCAGAACAACCTGTGGCAGCAAGAACAACCCTGAGTGCAGGGGGGCTTTCAGCTAATAAGGCACAGTTCCTACGAGAAAAAGAAACCATCAACCAACTTTTCAGACAAGCCCGCACATGGGGCAAGGTTTCCAATATTATTGCCACTCTCCACCTGATGCAAAAGAAGGCAAAACAACCAAGATCAACCATCCTTGCAGCAAAATGCAAGAAGGGCTTTTCATCAAATCCAAAAATACCACCATTTACGCCAGAGGAACTTGAGATAACCCATCAAGAAGGCTTACGGATTATGCAAAAGTACTATGATCATAAGAAATGGAAACATCTTCAGGCAGGAAGGAAAGTGCCTAATCGACCTGACCTAACATGGGATGCACAGATTCAGATGATCACATCCATCAGTTGCCAATCTGTTGATGAAAACAGCGACTTGCCACAAACAAAGCGGACACTGATCCATCTTCCTGTCCCAAAAAAGAGAAAGACATATCCTCTACTGAGAGCACTTGTCCATACGCAACACATTATTAACAAACATTCATCTACGGCATTCACCCTGCAACAAATCAGCAAAAACTATTGGCTACAAGGTGGACGCCAAGTTGTTCAAAACACAATTAAGGAGTGCAATTGGTGTAAGAGGTTTAACAACCTGCCTTACTTAACCACCACTGCACCTTTACCAACATATCGTTATACTGGCATTCAAGCATTCAAAACAGTGGGAATTGATTTTGTTGGACCGTTCAACACTCCAACGGAAAAACGCATTTCCATATGTGTTTTCTCCTGCCCATTGACAAGGGCCATACACCTGGAGGAGGTGGATACATTAACCCTTGAATCATTTATTGGGGCTTATGATACATTTTGCAACATCCGGGACATCAAGCCACGGAATATAATCTCTGACAATGCTGCCACATTCCGTGCAGCATGGCCAAGATTCTTACGCGCAAATCAAGAGGAGATTGTGCAAAGATTTACCACCAAACAAGTCAAGTGGCATTTTAATGCCGCCAGAGCTCCATGGTGGGGGGGTTTTTATGAAAGAATGATGGGAATTATCAAAAATTGTTTGGCAAGATCCTTTGGGGGCATCCCCTTTACAAACAGGAATACAGTCAGATCAGCGGTGACCTTCATCGCAAGAGTCATTAACTCAAGACCACTGACCTATGTGCCAACGGATCGGAATGATCCCATTGCCATTACCCCATCTATGTTTCTGAACACACCCCAAGCTGATTATACAACTGACCCGGATTTCGACCCATACTGTTATGGACCAAACCCAATTCAGTTTACTGAACATACTAACAAGGAAGGACTGACTAAGCTTGCGAAGTTTCGCATTGCTATTGTCAGACAACTGTGGAAATCTTTTTACAATGGTTACGTTACAACCTTATGGAAATTCCCAACAACAAAGCAAAAACCTGACCAAGCATATTTGGAACCATCAATTGGGCAAATTGTGTTATTAAAACAAAACGCATTCCACAATGACACGCCAATGGGACGTCTCGAGTGGAAGTTGTGCAAGATATTAAAGGTTCACAGAAGTCCTAGAGACCACCGAATCCGATCAGTGGACGTCTTGACTTCACGAAAATACAACCGAGACGGAACGTCAACTCCGCACATCCTGACGAGTCAGTCGATTGAAAACTTGATTCCCCTGGAAATTGAGGACATGGCAAATTGTGTTATTAAAACAAAATGCATTCCACAATGACACGCCAATGGGACGTCTCAAGTGGAAGTTGTGCAAGATCTTAAAGGTTCACAGAAGTCCCAGAGACCACCGAATCCGATCAGTGGATGTCCTGACTTTGGGAAAATACAACCGAGACGGAACGTCAACTCCGCACATCCTGACGAGTCAGTCGATTGAAAACTTGATTCCCCTGGAAATTGAGGACAAAATGGAAATGGTTACTTCTGCGGAACAATCAACTACAGTAGCAGAGTAAAAGACAATTGTGTCAACTAAGTCCGGTCGTATTCAAAACATTCCATACGAATATATAAACAATCACCAAAACCAAAATGCCGCCGAAAAAAGGAGCACGAGATTCAACGTTATCACCAACGAAAAGATCAATGTCCGCATGTTTATATACATGGACCAGAGGCACTTGGTTAACATTCCTTTACCAAAAAACAAAGGCCACCCGTTTGCAAAAAATCAATGCCTCTCAAATACTGGTCAATTACAAACAAAAACGGAACAGCCCACAAAACCTTAAGTTCAAGATACCTTCAAATACGAGATCAACAGTCTCATACAAATTAACGGCTTTGACCTGTTGGATAAGGCACTTCGGCCTCAACCTCGCTTGCCGCAACCAAAATGCGCCCACTCGGCCCGACAAGCCACAGCCAATGATCATCGGACATGCCAATGATCATTCGTTTGTTCTCGTCTACCACTTTGATGACGCATCCAATTGGCCATGCGCCTTTTTCCCGGAGACCTGCAACCCAATCACGTGATGACCACGTCAATTCTGGAGCGAACGTTTCCTCAAAGTCGGTGTACATCAGCTCCTTGATTCTGCAAACATATCAACACAGTCAAGATGAACAATCAAATTTCTACAAACATTTTTGATTGTCTCTTACTCATCAAATGGATTTTTGACAATCCCTCCGCCGCCGAACGCCACATGACCACGTGCCAACATTGGACACGGGTATTCAGAATCTTTCCGCAAATGCACGTGCGGTTCATATGGTGACTTGCCTGGCGTCGCCGTACCATCTGGGTTCCACATTGGTGCCTGCCCAGGACATATCAGAACACTCGTCTCGGAATCCGATGCTGTTATCAACGTAGCAAAACACATCGCCAGAACGTGGTCGCGGGCAAACCACAAATACGCCCGGGAATTTAAGTGACCGAACGATTTCCAGTCATGTTTCGTAATCTTGGCGTATGGCGCCAAGAATTCCAGCGGAGTGGGCAATGCCCACCATCCGGTCACGTCAGCCGAGTGACCATGGAGACGGCCGACCTCCTGCCGTAGCATCTTATCCAACAGGCCCTGGAAGAAGGATCCAGCCCCAAGACGTTGTTCCGTCGTCACCAACCCCCGGTCCACACGCCGCAACGGAAAAGACGGCAATCCTGTTTCTGGATGAAGTTGGAAGTGGACCTTCTTCCCCACCCATTCACCAGGGGAAGAAGCCCCCAATGCAAATACAGGGCATTTAAACACCCTGGACAGGCGGCGGTAATACGCCTTGAGGTCATTGAAAAACGCCACAAAGTTGGAGTAC
Organism: Notodromas monacha; assembly: GCA_905338405.1. Lineage (NCBI taxonomy): Eukaryota > Metazoa > Arthropoda > Ostracoda > Podocopida > Cyprididae > Notodromas > Notodromas monacha. The sequence goes on along the minus strand of CAJPEX010004781.1, from coordinate 6,559 downwards.
TTGCAGTATCCAGTCACCGTCACCAACTCCTTAATGTCGTTGGTTCCAATTCGAACGCACAATTGCGTAAATTGGAAGTCCTCAGGAAGCTTCAAGTCCTCATAAACGCGCTTTCGAACATCCCTTGCGCTCCAAAGGTTGTACTTGCTTCCGTATACGGCACAGAGACCGCTGGCGCCATACTGAGAAAACGGGCAAACAAATGTCTTTAAAAAAGCTTACAAACATTGTTTTGCAAACACAAACCTGGTAAACGTCGAAATTCACATCTCGGGTGAGATGACTGAAGTCGAAAACAGGGAACACCTGATCTTCCTTCTCCCCAACCCGGGTGATGAAAGTCTTGTCCGGACCTCCAACCCTCCATGGACAAATAAGTGATGTCCCAAGAAGGAGAACGCGCACCTTTGAGCGCTCTCGAGCATCATTTCGGATGATCTCCATCGCCTTATTGCCGTATAAGATGTCTTGTACACTGCAGCCAGGCGTCGGGAGATGCTGGCCCTTCAACTTCAAACGTCGGACGTTGCCCTCCAAAATACCCATGCGCTCGGTTTTCGGATGATCTCCATCGCCTTATTGCCGTATAAGATGTCTTGTACACTGCAGCCAGGCGTCGGGAGATGCTGGCCCTTCAACTTCAATCGTCGGACGTTGCCCTCCAAAATACCCATGCGCTCGGCAACGTTGGAAACATAGCGATCCCAGTCTTCGGGGTCGAATTCCCACCATCCTGTAGCCCGGCGACCTGTGCATAATATTGAGAAAACGTCATTCAAACATTCAAAGAATCATGTTTCTAAACACTAACGGAAAGCAGAGAAGACCGCATTAATGTTTTGAGGTGCCTCCACTTGTGCAACGCTTCCTGCGTCATCCAAGTCGCCACCAGCTGGTTCAACGTCCAAAACCGCCGCAGCCCTCACCGAATCACAGGATCGTGATCTTAGGCGATCGCCGATGTCCCTGCACTTCTCCAACGCCGCCTGCAAAGCTTGCACCGTCACCTTGTTTGGCATCGGTGGCGTCGATGTTGCTGCCGGCCCAGAAAGATCTCGAGCGTCGTACTCCCTCAGCCATAACTCTTGCAGATCATCAGCTGCTCCATAGGCAACGGACAGCTTTGGCTCGCCAGCCAAGTCGAAGATGCGAACTCGACCTATGAACATATTTATATTCCAAACATAAACATGTGTACAAACATTTCTCTTTTTGTGTACATACCATTTAACTCCTCGCGAGCTCTAAATGACGAGAAGAACAACATGCCACCACTTCCGAAGGTTGAACGAAGGCGGCCCTCGTCAATCTGCATACGCGAGTTGAAAGCCTCCTTCAGGCAGTCGTCAGAGGCAGCGATCAGCGCCTCTCCACGTTGAATCCGTTCCTTGTCCGATGCGATCTGACGTTCAACCGCATCACGACGCTGCTCCAGTTCTACTGCCGTTTGCTCCAATTTGTTGAATTCCTTCTGCACCCTGTCGATGCGCAGACGATTGATGGCTACACCTTGCTCCAAATGCGACCGCGTCATATCGGTGCATGCTGTCGTTTCCACAACGGGGAGAAGCGTGTTATGGAAATGGTTACTTCTGCGGAACAATCAACTACAGCAGCAGAGTAAAAGACAATTGTGTCAACTAAGTCCGGTCGTATTCAAAACATTCCATACGAATATATAAACAATCATCAAAAACAAAATGTCGCCGAAAAAAGGAGCACGAGATTCAACGTTATCACCGACAAAAAGATCAATGTCCGCATGTTTATATACATGGACCAGAGGCACTTGGTTAACATTCCTTTACCAAAAAATAAAGGCCACCCGTTTGCAAAAAATCGATGCCTCTCAAATACTGGTCAATTACGAACAAAAACGGAACAACCCACAAACCTTAAGTTCAAGATACCTTCAAATGCGAGATCAACAGTCTCATACAAATTAACGGCTTCGACCAGTTGGATAAGGCACTTCAGCCTCAACCTCGCTTGCCGCAACCAAAACGCGCCCACGCGGCCCGACAAGCCACAGCCAGTGATCATCAGACATGCCAATGATCATTCATTCATTTTCGTCTACAACCTTGACGACGCATCCGATTGGCCATGCGCCTTTCTGCCGGAGACCTGCAACCTGATCACGCAATGACCACGTCAATTCTGGAGCAAACGTCTCCTCCAAGTCTGTGTACATCAGCTCCTTGATTCTGCAAACACATTAAAACACTCAAGATGAACAATCAAATTTCTACAAACATTTTTTGATTGTCTCTCACTCATCAAATGGATTCTTGACAATCCCTCTGCCGCCGAAAGCCACATGACCACGTGCCAACATTGGACATGGGTATTCGGAATCTTTCCGCAAATGCACATGCGGCTCATATGGTGACTTGCCTGGCGTCGCCGTACCATCTGGGTTCCACATTGGTGCCTGCCCAGGACATATTAACACACTAGTCTCGGAATCGGATGCTGTTATCAACGTAGCAAAACACATCGCCAAGACGTGGTCGCGGGCAAACCACAAATACGCCCGGGAATTTAAGTGACCGAACGATTTCCAGTCATGTTTTGTAATCTTGGCGTACGGCGCCAAGAATTCCAGCGGAGTGGGCAATGCCCACCATCCGGTCACGTCAGCCGAGTGACCATGGAGACGGCCGACCTCCTGCCGTAGCATCTTATCCAACAGGCCCTGGAAGAAGGATCCGGCCCCAAGACGTTGTTCCGTCGTCACCAACCCCCGGTCCACACGCCGCAACGGAAAAGACGGCAATCCTGTTTCTGGATGAAGTTGGAAGTGGACCTTCTTCCCCACCCATTCACCAGGGGAAGAAGCCCCCAATGCGAAGACAGGGCATTTAAACACCCTGGACAGGCGGCGGTAATACGCCTTCAGGTCATTGAAGAACGCGACAAAGTTGGAGTACTTGCAGTATCCAGTCACCGTCACCAACTCTTTAATGTCGTTGGTCCCAATTCGAACGCACAATTGCGTAAATTGGAAGTCCTCAGGAAGCTTCAAGTCCTCATAAACGCGCTTTCGAACATCCCTTGCGCTCCAAAGGTTGTACTTGCTTCCGTATACGGCACAGAGACCGCTGGCGCCATACTGAGAAAACGGACAAACAAATGTTTTTGAAAAAGCTACAAACATTGTTTTGCAAACACAAACTTGGTACACGTCGAAATTCACATCTCGGGTGAGATGACTGAAGTCAAAAACAGGGAACACCTGATCTTCCTTCTCCCCAACCCGGGTGATGAAAGTCTTGTCCGGACCTCCAACTCTCCATGGACAAATGAGTGATGTCCCAAGAAGGAGAACGCGCACCTTTGAGCGCTCCCGAGCATCGTTTCGGATGATCTCCATCGCCTTATTGCCGTATAAGATGTCTTGTACACTGCAGCCAGGCGTCGGGAGATGCTGGCCCTTCAACTTCAATCGTCGGACGTTGCCCTCCAAAATACCCATGCGCTCGGCAACGTTGGAAACATAGCGATCCCAGTCTTCGGGGTCGAACTCCCACCATCCTGTAGCCCGGCGACCTGTGCATAAAATTGAGAAAACGTCATTCAAACATTCAAAGAGTCATGTTTCCAAACACTAACGGAAAGCAGAGAAGACCGCATTGATGTTTTGCGGTGCCTCCACTTGTGCAACGCTTCCTGCGTCATCCGAGTCGCCACCAGCTGGTTCAACGTCCAAAACCGCTGCAGCCCTCACCGAATCACAGGATCGTGATCTGAGGCGATCACCGATGTCCCTGCACTTCTCCAACGCCGCCTGCAGAGCTTGCACCGTCACCTTGTTTGGCATCGGTGGCGTCGATGTTGCTGCCGGCCCAGACAAATCTCGGGCGTCGTACTCCCTCAGCCATAACTCTTGCAGATCATCAGCTGCTCCATAGGCGACGGACAGCTTTGGCTCACCAGCCAAGTCGAAAATGCGGACTCGACCTATGAATATGTTCATATTCCAAACATAAATATGTGTACAAACATTTCTCTTTTTGTGTACATACCATTCAGCTCCTCGCGAGCTCTAAATGACGAGAAAAACAACATGCCGCCACTTCCGAAGGTTGAACGAAGGCGGCCCTCGTCAATCTGCATACGCGAGTTGAAAGCCTCCTTCAGGCAGTCGTCCGAGGCAGCAATCAGTGCCTCTCCACGTTGAATCCGTTCCTTGTCCGATGCGATCTGACGTTCAACCGCATCACGGCGCTGCTCCAGTTCTACTGCCGTTTGCTCCAATTCGTTGAACTCCTTCTGCACCCTGTCGATGCGCAGACGATTGATGGCTACACCTTGCTCCAAATGCGACCGTGTCATATCGGTGCATGCTGTCGTTTCCACAACGGGGAGAAGCGTGTTTGCTCCAATTCGTTGAATTCCTTCTGCACCCTGTCGATGCGCAGACGATTGATGGCGACACCTTGCTCCAAATGCGACCGCGTCATATCGGTGCATGCTGTCGTTTCCACAACGGGGAGAAGCGTGTTCAGTCGATGAAGACAATCAGCATTCAGCCGTCCGAAAACAGGGGCAAGCTCGACGGCCCCTTCTGGAAACCGCATTACGCCAGCTTCATCATCCAACTTGCGCACCTTTCGACGAGGAGACTCGAAGTCCTGGTCTTCCATACTGAGTGGGGCACTGTTTCCCCCATCGGAGCCACTGCTCAGATCGGCAACCTCTGCAAACGGAACGAGAAAGCAGAAACGTGTCAAAATTTTTGTCCCTAAATGCCAAAGGGACATAAATACAAAAAATGACACTCACCTTTGTCAATTGAGTCTTCTCCGCTCATTCTTTGTTTCACAAGATGACAATGTTTGAAAAAGAAAAACGTCTAGTGCGCACTAGCTTCTGAAACAAAGTAAAGGGGAATATGTCATCATAAAATTGTCTAATGAGAGCTCTCACATATGAAAAAATGTTGTACAACAAGCAGGCGTACGAAACGCCTGGAGGTCATAGGGACATAAATACAAAAAATGACACTCACCTTTGTCAATTGAGTCTTCTCCGCTCATTCTTTGTTTCACAAGATGACAATGTTTGAAAAAGAAAAATGTCTAGTGCGCACTAGCTTCTGAAACAAAAGTAAAGGGGAATATGTCATCATAAAATTGTCTAATGAGAGCTCTCACATATGAAAAAATGTTGTACAACAAGCAGGCGTACGGAACGCCTGGAGGTCAATACCTCCTTTACCTCGACCTGATCGAGATGCCGGTTGTACTAAACCGATGAAAGAGACGTACGAGTCTCCCGAAATGGGACAGTTTTCCTCTTACAACACATGAGTTTGACGGACGGGAATTTGGTCACAGCACCACACTTGGTCACTGCACCTAGGCGCGATCTGCCTTTACCTCGACCTGGTCGAGATGCCGGTTGTACTAAACCGATGAAAGAGACGTACGAGTCGCCTGAAATGGGACAGTTTTCCTCTTACAACACAACGAGCGGACAATAGTTGGAAATATTGATTTCACAACTCCAGATGGACTGATCAGCTCACGCCTGGAGAATGTGAAGAATTTGGCCCACACCATTTTCGTGAGCAAAACCCTTCAAATCCAAAGGCATGAAGCCACACGCCACATCATACGGAATTATATAAACACTGGACACGAAGCAAAAACTGACCCTTTTTGCGCAACTGCACATGCGCACTAAAAACATACAAAGCTTGCCTGAGGACAACAATGCAACGAAATTTGCAAAAGATTGCTGTGACAAAACTAACGCGCGCCAGGAGAATGTGAAAAACTTCGCCCACATGTCAAACGTGGGCTAAGCTTTTCAAATCCTATGGCACAACGTGCTGTATGACAGCAATGGACAAACTTCAAAACTCTTTACAAACACGAGGAAATTGTAAACATCAACTCGGGCCTGGAGAATGTACAGAATTTCGCCCACATAATTTACGTGGGTGAAACCCTTTACACCCAGAAGGCCTCAAGTCACACACATATAAAGCCAACATCCACAACATTTCTTCAACACTTGCGCCGCTAACTCAGCGTGCAGAAAAAAGAACTTCTTCAAACACTTTTCGACGGCATCACCTGCGGAAAATGCACAACGACAATTGACCTCCTCTTTGTACTAACAGAGGAGATCAACATCGTCACACATACACCAGCAGGCACTTTTTTCAAACACGTTTGCACAAGACGACTTCACCAAACACTGATGCCTTCCTCAACGCTGCAGACCAAGAAGACCAGCGCACATTGCGCCATCCAGTCATAATGATGACTGGAACTGGACTGGTCTACTCTACCGGCTTCCAGAATTTTCTGGAAGCGCCGCGCATGCGCGCCGCCATCTCTACTCCCCGCAACTTCGCCTACGCCGATTGGGCTTGCCGTTCCCGCCGCCGGTGGCGAAAACAGAAAGCCCAAGGGGGGTTCTGTCGCGGGTCGACTAGATGTCGCCCGCAGCGCAGGAACAGGAAAGGCGCAGTAAGTGCGACGCAGCGTAGGAAACGCTACGTCGTACATAAAAACAAATATCTCGAAAATTCCAAACAATTCAA
>CAJPEX010004780.1:4109-19663 GCA_905338405.1 Notodromas monacha | reverse complement strand
AAAAAATTAAACTTGGTTTGTTCTTTTAACCATGATGTTTTTACAAGATCTAATTGTATAACTCAAATATTTTCAGTCCAATATTTTAAAAATACAGCAGCTCACATCTGATTTTAAAAATACTGTGGTGCATTTCTTATTTTAAAGATACAGCAGGGCACATCTGATTTAAAAAATTCAGTAAAAAAAAAATTTAAAAGCATGTTCCAAGTCCTTGCTTGTACCAGATGTAGGAGGAAGGGCCAGTCTACATAGGACGAGGTTATTCCATATTCCTCATTACGAGGAAAGTCACTGCCATACGAGGTTGTTCCAATTTTAGGAAAAAAAATATGTTGAAGATTTTATTCCATTTCAGTAAAAAAAAAATTCGAAAAATACGAGGTTATTCAGGTTATTCCTGAGGATGATATTCCTGACGAAATTAAATCTCCACGACATTATTCCAGCTTGACGAGGTTAGTCCTGGCGACGTTATTCCAGCCACCCATAATAACTGAGGGGTGGCTGGAATAACGTCGCCAGGACTAACCTCGTTAGAAACAAGGGGAGGAATGTTCATGGGTTGAGGACTTGATTGCCTTGGAGCAAGGGAGGTAATTTTGTTGACTGGTGCCAGCCAAACAGTTGCATATGGCTGGGGGTTCTTTGCCAATTTTTCAAATTTTAAATCAGACCTGGAGCAGCCAACAATTTTGCCAGCTCTGGGCTCTGCTCTGATTTGTCTAAAATTGCTCTGATCAGGTTTCCGCTCAAGTCCTTGTTCAAAAGTGAACTGGCAGAAATAGTCTTCATTTGCAGGTATGACTGATAAAAAATATGCGTGAAAGGTCCTGAATTTCTTCAATGTGAAAAACAAAACAAGGTTGAAACCATCTCAAGAATCCCATCAACAATGTTCATTGGTTTAGTTCCTTTTTTCTTGCGGGTTTGACTCCATGATTTGGGAAGGATGACATCAAACAGTCATCTTGTCATTACAATTCTGGGATTGTTGAAATTCCTTTGTGTCCGGCATGGAGTTAAATGAATGTAGGGCTTTTTACGGACTCTTTTCATTTAAATGAATAGTGTTGTTTGGCTCACGTCAATTTTTAACTAAATGCATTTTGTTGAACTTATAAAAATTAATCTTACTTCAGACTTGGAGCAGCCAAAACTTTTGCCTGCTCTGCTCCAGCTCCAAGTCCCTCTTCAGATCAAGAATACGCCATTCAAAATTATCCTCAGATTTTGTTTGTCTTCCGCGATGTTTGGTGAATGGCAAGGACTTACGGGAAACCCGTCGAATCACGATTTTCGTCACTTTCGAAGGCCGCAGTGAGCGCGACTTGCAAACGCATATCTTCAAGACAGGCAAGGTGAAACAGTGCAGTACTGTACATGACTGAATAATTCTCGTGCGACTGTTCACATGGTGTTCCGGACAGACGCAATGAGATCAACAGCAATGCTGGCGGAGAAAAATGCAAGAGAGGGAACTAGGATTCCTGTGTCCACGTCAAATCTCCTATCTGAATTCAGCTCACTTGCCCGAGAATAACCTCCATCATGACTTTTGAATTTCGAATTATCGTCTGACGCGGAGTGATGACAGGATCATCGACACGCAATTCGTCATCAGTTGTCAAATGATCACGAAGTACATACATTCCCTAGTTGCTTCACGTTTACTCGAACATACGATTCTTGTAGTGAGAAGTGCTCGTGCCAACACGCAAGTAATTTCTCCAAAAGAGATACTTCGCATCATCTTTCAGAAACATCTTCATCAATTGATGCCAGCAACCATTTCAATGACAATAAAATCAGAAGGTCAATCCAACTGGGTACACAGGATACAAACAACACTGTACATACTCTAGCAGCCTAGAGAGCTACCTACCTACCGTGTACAGTACAGTACACAGTAGACATTGTCTCAACTCACTTGTAGTATTCGTTCGCCGTTGGCATATCGAACCTATTGAGATACTCCTTATCCGCCTTCTGATAGACAATGATATCACCGTCCGTCAGCTCGTCCTGGTTGTTCTTGTTGGACACCAGGCAAGCCTCTTCAATCGGCGACACGCAACTCGGCTTCACCTCCTCAAACAGCAACAACTTAGTGTCCCTCGAGTAACCGGCACGCTCGTTCAACATCGGGAACAGGTCGAGCCACGTGTCGTTCTCCGACATGAAGTGGTGGCCCACATAGTAGACTCTTCGATCTCGGGGCTCGTAAAGCTTGAGGAAGATGAGCGTCGTGCGGGCGGTGAGACACGGAACGGTGAGCGACGGGTCAGTGGCCGGCAGCACTTCCAAGAACACATTCCAAGGATTATTGTTTTCGGCTATCTCCATCACGCACGTGTTCTCGCCACCGAGCATGGGCTCCAGACGACATCTCGATCCTATCCGCTGCGTGGAATTCTTCCGTTGGACGATGGGCCAAAGTCGCAGCCGATCCGCAGGGATCACCTGTGTACAACACCACAAGAGACGAAAGTATCAACTACTGAGTACAAAAATACAAGCTTGCCAACTCTTTATTTGTTTGTTTGGCAGGCTTCGAGAGTGCAGTGTGGACAAACGAAAGCAACAAGTTCCTCACAGAGCCCGATCTGGACATACCTCGGAAATTCCGCCCGGTCTGTAATGTAAATGCGATATAGAAATAGCATCTACGGACGAGAAACCCGACAATCGCATGTCACGTATCTTCCCTTCAACAGGCTAGAGCGCGCAATTTCGCGTGAAGCATCAATATTTGTGAAATTTTAATTTTCAGAAAGCAAGTGAGACCTTCTTACGGTAACGTTTCATCATGACAATAATTATCACGTTCGTAGATTCTCTTTCCTATACAGGCACAAAATCGAGGTCAAGTACCATAACATTCTCACACAGACCCAGTGACACGCATGCATCAGCTAGGATTGGCACTGAAACACCATTTTCAGAAGTCACATACAGCAAAGCAACTAATCCTTTACAAGCGTAAATCAGACTTGCAAATATTCCGTCATACTATTTTACATGAAAAGGGGTACAGCACAGTACCGTACAGTATAGCCAGGTCTCAAACATGCCCTCCACGGATGCTACTCCCAGTGACTCGATAATAGTACTACGAAAAGCTGTTCTTACGGAAGCCAGTCACCCAACGAAGTCAGCAACGACAAGCAGTTGATGGCTCCTTTCAACTCACGAAATGGATGGACAGGGGTGCTCCATCGAGCCAATTCACTCTAGTGTACTGTACCGGACAGCACATGTGATATAACCACGAGCGGAGCAGACAACTTTCGATCACGCGTTCGACGATGACTCCTTTCCCTTTTCGGAGGCAGTGATCAAGTACCGCATTTCACTTATATTCGCTGACATCAGCTTTTTCCATCACAAAACCGTTCCAGGAAAGTGATTCCCCGTCCCCATTATAAGGAACATTTGAGATCAGTTGACGACGTCAACAGCAAAATGAGGTCAGACTATGACGTCTCCATCCGGCATTACAAGTTTCACGCAAGAAAAAGGAGGAACTACAGCTACAATGCTTGCTTCTATCACGTGCCCAATACAATTTCAACGGGCAACATTTACAGCACGGTACTTCAATTTTTAGTGGAGAAATTCCTCCCACTCATCGCACACTGTGTGTCCCAATAGGGTCGACCCTCAAGTATATGCGCCATTCATCTTCAGACTCGAATCGAGAAGGGATTTCAGCATAGCGACAAGAGAGACACATGGACGAGGTCAACAACTCACGTAAGCTCTCGACAGTGCTTCCTCCAGTTCCGAAACCAAGGCCAATTTCCGGATCCGGAATGTCTTCCAGCTCGATCGTTCCGGGTCAAACAGGTCCGTCAATTGGTGACCCACGAAGTCGTCCTCGGTCACGACATTCACGCTCATGAACTGGTGTGTTTCATTGCGCTCCTTTCTCCTGGCCGTCTCCAGTCGCTTCTCCTCGTTGATACGCAAAGACAGCTCACCGGGGATGTCACCCTCCGTCACATCGGCGAGGACCCACGCCAGCGTTGAATCCCGAATGTACACCAACATGTACGCGTTGGTGCAGTGTTTCACTCCGATGCTCATTTCGTCGTCATTGCCGCCAAAGTTGTGGTCTATTGCCTCAATCTTCCGCGGGAAAACGAGAAAAACAGATTGCCAGCTCCCATCATTCATTCCTTCAGTCTTAAAATTCAGCAGGTACGCAGGGCGTGCTATGAACCCGAGTTTCGCATCAATTTCGTTCAATGCAACATCTAAATTGAGTCTCGCACTCGTTCCTCGCGAGTTCAACCAACGTTGAAACGTCAACAGTCATGCTAATTACACGTCATGGTGCTAAAAAAGACGATTGTGAACACTTTTCATTTTGCACGTTATTAACCGAGCACCGGGGGGGGGGGGGCACAAAGATTTCTCTTGAAACTATGCTACGTTGCAGTCTATTCCTTCATTGCACTTTTGAAGTGCCTTTGCCCTCACAAGTACAATATTTCACCAACTTCAACATGCACATTATGCAGCATTACCTTTGAGCATTTCGATACGACATCATCGTCAAACTTGCACCATTTCCCGTCACCACGCGGGTTGATGAACACCACATAATGGCCGCCATGATTGTCGCCGGAGTGCACCAGAACAGCGTGCAAGGTATACGTTGCAGGCGTCTCTTCAGGGCTCTATAACATAAGTCCAGTAAAATAATTAACTGAAAGCCCAGCGGGCAGGATTGTTCACTCAACGTTCAAGAAAGAATTACTAGTTCGCCTTTCAACTAGATCCGCACAACCGAAATAGGGTAAGGATACAAGCATGACCCTCGTCTGTAAAATAACTTACGAACAATTTTGGCAGTGAACGCAAATCGGACAGGACGCAATTCGCTCATTTCCAAACCCAAAGCAAGCACACAACTCAGCTCTGTACATGTACCGCACTCAAAAGAACTGATACGAAGAGGGAGAGAGCAAGATCATCCCGCACTCATTTCCCACAAAAAATGCTAATGTAGGAATCATTGCAGCATCCGCATTGATTTTTCCACCACCAAAGATGGCTCTCACCTTCAAAAACTCGCCGAGATCCAGCTGGTAGGGAAATTCGAAACGATCGTTGATCTTGACGTTCGTGTCCGACAATGGGTCGTACTGGAACCGCATCAAATGCAAATACAGTACAGGCGGAAACTGAGTGAACTGCACGCCTTTTACTGCATCTTGCATACCAAGCTGTCCAGCATCATATCTGTTCTCGCCCTCCAACGTCTCAACTTCTATGTAATCTTTGAACGATTCGTAGACTACGGGAAAAATACAATACGCATGAAGAACAGAAGCAATGCGAGTTCAAATACTGTACTACACAAGAATTAACCGATCAATTCGAGCAACGGAACTAAACTGCAAAATCTGGATGATTCAAGATACTGCCCTTAACCTCAACCGTCATAATTAACGAGCGTACCATACGCCATTAATACTCAGGACAGTAAAATGCAATTCAGTGCTTTACTAGAAAGCGACAGTGTAATCTGTAATGTATCATCCTATGAGTTGAACGTATGCTCCACTTTTTGCGGAGGATCACATTTACAATTTGCCAGCGCAATGTTTCACCCTTCGGTCCGTGGACCAGTGACCACCTGCGGACAATTTTCAAACTCAAATTCCCAATCGCTGCCATACCCCGCCCTCAACAAAACGAACTCTCTCCTAGCAATTACTGTATATTCAAGATACAGTAAACAAGGAAACTTTCGAACCAACTGCTCTCCCGCACGAAGAGTAAATCGACAAGAAATCTAAAATCTTAAAAAAAAAGGAGAAAGACATCCCATCAAAACTTTCTGAGAATATTAAAGAGAAATTTTTCGGACATATTCTTCTGAACTTGAGCTAGGTTATACCGTAAATTGCTCACTCGTAGCAGATCATTCAACATCACGCGTTAACTGGGCTACTTTACTGAGATAGCACACAATTTCGAAACGAATGCCAATTTCTTCGAAGTACTGTATTGTACATCCGGAAAATGCACGAGGTGGTCATTTACAAATCGTTTCAGGTTTCGTACGACGCCAAAGCTCGAAAGTTCAAGCAATACTGCCACTGTTTCTGGTACACCCAGCTTCAAACTAGAGCAACTACTTCCGGCTGTTTCGGGAGCTGTGATGTCAAAACATAATAGGAAATGGACCGCCCATTGTTTTCTCGGAAAGAAAAAGAGGGATACTGTACTTCTGTTGATCATGAAAAGAAGGGTTCAAGGGCAACATCAAAAGAACTCCTCACAAAAAATGTTCAGTACTTACTGTTCTTCTTCCCTTTCACGTTGAGTTGTATGTCGTAGAAGGGCTCCGTCCGCGAGGAAGAATAATTCACATGCAAGCACTTGATATATGACTGAAACAGGAAGAAATTGGAGGTAAGAGAACAACAAACAGAGATTTCCTCTTGGCACTCACGATCATTTTTCCTTCGAACAACTTCGGAATAGTTCCTTCGACTGAAGTCCGCTTCATTTTACTCTCCAGGTTGTCCAGCAGCTGTAAAACACATGCTCAGAATTTTGAATCACACACAAACGAAAACGGAAGACCCACGACGTACCACGCGCAAGAATTCTTGGACGTCATGCTGCATGAAGGAATCCAGTGTTTCCCAGCCAAATGACTTGGTCAACTTTTTGGTCCCAACAGGTTTATCGGTAAATTGCAGTTCATAGAACACTCGCTGGAGGGCAAGAGGCACACTGCGAGCAGAATCATCACTTTCGGTCGGCATCTTGTATACAGCCTACAACATAACCAATATTGTACAGGCTGGAAGATACACCGCGAAAGCAGATTCAAATCGTCGGCATTTGGCGACGAAAAAGACTTGCTCCACGCAAAATGAAATGCGCTCACAATTTTAAAATACATGTACCGTATTTTCGAACAGAATCCTTTCACCAAATTCCGGGGAAAAACCTCAGTTTGGTTGTGCTTCAAGGCATCTCGGATTATCACATCCTAGAGACTTGCTAGGTTGACTATAGCACAAGTACTATAAACTGCTTTGAAGCAGTTCAGAAATGTAATACAGAACTGCACTTTCCAATATTCGGGATACCACAGCGGGAAAACACTAGCACGAAGGCATTCATCTCGTTCGAGACAACTAATAAGCTGGAAGGATCGAGTTGAACTCCTGAACTCAAGTCTTTAACTTCGGAGCATAATAACATACCTTCCGCAGTCGATTCGTGAAATACAGAACTTGCAACAAGGAGTTCATGTAACACGTTGCACCCTGATTTTTCAAACCGACGTATCCAGTGTGCTTTTTACTATCCCAACTGACTCCATGAGGCGCGTCCGCTGTCACATGAACTTCAAGCGTAATTGAATCGTCCTTTATAAAGCCTTTTTCGGGATCTAAAATGTCCGCCCAGGTCACAAAATGACTGAAACCCCAGTCATTCTCCTTGCTGTAGAACAGGTGGTTTATTTCTGAAACGAAAAACACAACCGCTTCAAGCAATAAGTCGAGATAGAACCACTTCCAAGATCAGAAACATTCTCAAAAGGTGCGCTTATACCTAATGAGCAACTTGAATGGGCATTTTCATCAACAGTTCGCTGAAATTTTACTGAAAAAATCAACAATTGGACAGAATACATGGGCCCATCTGATCAACAGAGAGGCACGTCAGTAGGATTTTCACGCTTTATCTCCGTAGTAGAGATGCTTCAAGTCGGGAATTTCGCGTAAACCTCGTGAAAAAATCTGTTCTGCGCGTACAGAAGGACAAAGACAGGACCATTAGAGGTAATTCCGAAAGGCTCAATGCCCCATTCCAACGATTCCAAAAAAAAAAACACGTACTATTCGAATGCTGTACATGAGACGCTTGTTCACATGATCATAACAAGTGATGGTGAAGAAAAGGAATCGCTCACGGAATACCGCTCAGAAAGAAACTAAACAAACTTACTCCGTGAAAACGGCTCTTCCCCATTGCGTTTCAACATTCGCAAATCCGCCACAGCATTGCAACTCCAGGATGACGAGTCTGAGTCTCCATTGCATTGCAGAAAGAACCCTAAAGATTTCACCAATGTCTTATCCGACCCCTGCAAGAAAGACAAGAACATCACATCATTCCACCTTTCAATACCACTAAGACTTCTCAAGCTTCAAAGAAATACCGGCTCAAAACAAAGCTCGAAAACGAATTTTAAATTAGAAGAAGTGTCACTTGAAGAATTCACCATGAACCCGGAAAAAAAACTCAACAGAATACCGAAAGAAACACGAGGAGAAAAGGACTATCGTAAGCACGACTATCAATAACGTTCAGAAGTGGTAAACCAACCGGTTGACTTCGCTGCATGACCATAATCTTCCACGGAAGGTTACGAACAAAATATGGTGGAGACAGGGCAGTTTCTTTGAGCTTGCTAATATTATCCACGGTGTACGAGAACGTTCCCTCAGAGCGTGCATCGTCATCTTCTTCTTCCATCGCCACTTCGCCGTTTTCTTTGGTGGAAGAGCTTATTTTGGGTTCTTGAGGAGCTGACGATCGACTTCTGTAATCCGCAAGCGGATTAACCTCATTATTGTTAGGAGAGGGATGCTTTCTACTCCGAGATCGACGGTATTCATTATACTGATTATTAGGAGGAATGACGAGCTCTAGGTCATCATCAGGTTCCTCATCGTCGTCTTCTTCCTCCTCTTCATCATCATCATCATCTTCGTCCTCTTCGTCGTCTCCTCCTACGACTCTATTAATGAGCCCAGCACCCATCAGGGGTTGTAGGCCGCCTGCTGACGCCCTTTGCCAAGTTCGGTTCATTGGGACAACCGGTGGTGGATTCGGGTTCACTTCCACTGAAACAGCATATTTTGGAAACGTAAGCAAGCTGTAGCCGTTGCTAGACACAAATTTACTACAGCAAGTCAAACTTCACACAATGCGAAAATTTGATCGATATCGGCGGCATTCGACAGGATTACTCTCATACACTCGCAAAAACTTGAACTGGTACCACTTTCAAAACTGCGGACAGCGCATCTACACGATCTACATAATTCGACGAATGTGTTCGGATTTATTTTTATGCCGTAATATATCGTATTACTCTACTAGTCGGAATAAAAAAAAAAAAGAATCGAAGCATTTCGGACACAAATTTAGCAACATTCTTGAACTATTCTTACCCTCCAAAAATCATGGACTATGTTCAGATATAGGATAGAAATCCCCATATTTCCTCATTTCAGAGTTAAGTTGGTAGGATCAGAGTAAATCTGAAGCTGCTCGAGTAAGTAATTCAGGGTACTATCCTGTTACCTCAGTACTTTCCCTCTGACCGACTTAACCTGACCTAACCTAACTTCACCTAACCGCCTCCCAAAATTTAGTTTCAGCAGAATACGGAAAAATAAAATTCACAGTTTCTGGTAGGTTGTCGTGATTATGAACTCGTCCTAAAGATTTGTCTGGATGGTAGTTCGGTCTGGGAATGAGGTACTTTCCTTTTATCTCAGATAACAGGAAAGTACCTAATTCAGTCCAGAAGAAATTCCTTCAGGAGGAACTCCCGAAATTCGTCGAGAACAATTCAGTAGGTCGAAAGATGTATCTAACGAAACCGGGATATGGGATCAAGAAACGGCAATCCAAGTTTCGCCGCACGCAAATTCTCATGCGGTGCACGAAAGCTGCATTACAAGCTAGTTCCGAGGAAGATACCACGCTAATACGTGCTCAAGTATTGTGGATGACACCCGATCAGCGAAGATGAATCACATTTACTCTCAAGCCGCGGATTAGAACAGAAGAAAAACAGAATCTATCTTCGTCCTCATCTCACTTTCTTGCAATTCCGGTTCATCGTGATCTGGTGAGTCCATTGCAACGTGATCTGGAGCCGGGTTCATCTCCTTTCGCTTCAATACGACAGGCGCTGGATCATGGCGTGACTTTTCCTTCCGTTTACGGAACTTGCTCTCAGCGTCTTCGCCGGACGCAGACTTCGCGTGTTTGCTCGCGTTTCGCCCAATGTCTGCAGTTTTCGTCGGATTCGCCCCGACGCCCACAGCGGACGCTCAACGCATTCAAGTGCACGAGTGAAAGAGACCACGTCGCGCAGAATCTCAAGTGTAATGTCAGCGACGCGCGGATAAGATCAACATTCCACGATCACTATAACTAAATTTCGATGGTCTGAAACTTACGTCAGAATTTTCTTGCCCTTGCTAATTCCGTGTTATTTAATTTAATAAAATGAATTCGAATGTAGAACTCTCCACCCGAAAGGTTGTATTTCACACATAACTACACCATTTATTTCGGATGAGCGGCTGCAGCACGCTTCATTTGGGTCAAAACGTTGTTCAATTCCTCACGCTTCCTCTTCCCACGCACATGGGTACCCAATCGTTTCTTCAGAAATTTCAAGGCACGCTTGTCCTTGGAAACTTTCAACAACTCCATCGCACGTTTCTCATACGGACTGAAGCCGCTAACTTCGCGTATTATGTCCCGAATGAACTTCGTATGTTTTGAAAGTCGACCCTTACGTGCCGCTGGTCGCGGCTTCCGCTGATTCTTCGTGACCGGAAAACCTTTCTTCAGCCCAATCGCGATCGTGTACTTGACAGGAGCCATTTGACTGCTTGATGCTGCGACCACGTATTACAAGACCTGATAACAAAATAACTTCCATGAGCGGACTTCAAAACAAACTCAACGAATGCATAATCGCGCTTCCACGAGGAACGTGCATTTCACAATGAAAATTCAGCAGTCATTTCAGTGGATTTTCCCCCGTAATCAGCCGATTCTAGAATCTTCTACATTTTCAAACGAGTTAGGATGGAACGAAAACTCGTGGCATTTACACACTTCCGGAAATCTGTATTCTGCAAAGTAAAAACCACCTTCCCTACCCATCTTCATTTCAGAAGACTCATTGACAAGATATTTGTGGGTAGATGAAATGTTAACGCACAATTCCTCATGATCCACCAGGACCAACGCCCAGCAATGCGTCTGAACACGACCGCACAATAACTCATTCCTATCCACACTTTTGAAGTAAATGCATCTCTCCATTAAACACTGAAGGCAACTTCGGGAGCCGCGCTGACACCACCCATACGCACACCACTTAAGAGATAACGAAATGTGCATACCAATACCTCAGGTGTACACACAACCCTAAACTTCACCAATAAACTGTCAAGCTCATCCTTCTTATTCTGAAACCGTATCCAACTCAGGAAGGCACTTAAGCGCACGAACGAACGTAAAAGTGCTCATGAATCAAGGCTGTCGCGATCACAGCGAGAACGGGACGAGCCCGGGTAGGGTGGAAGTACAGAACACAGAAACCCGGAAAGCTTCACCCTACATTACCGTAGATTCCCGCTCCACGGTAATTCCCCTAGAGCGTGGATGTCCAAGAACAGAGCCATATTGGAAGCCGGAGAAACCACCCTGATGTCGAATACGCACGGGAGAGTGTTGCTGAGACAAAAGGCATGAGGGGAGAAGAGTACAGTACTGAATTGTATGCATGCAACATCCTGGATGGGTTACATCAAAGTCCAGAGGTAGGAATTCTGCCCTGGCACACCACTTCCAAACAAAAAGGATGGGTGTTGTTGACAGTGTATTACCCTGAACACACTGCAAACATCACCTGGTCCATTGGATGAGAAGCATCAGAGTGCAACTCCAAAAATGCTGATGTACAGTCAACCCTCCCTTAATGTTTTCAGTTGGTGCAGCAGAAACAAACAGTAGTTGAAAAAGAACATTAAGCCAGGTAGTCTCTCCCTTAAGATATAAGGGAGAAATGTTTAGTTGGTGTTGGGCAATATCTTTTAATAAAAAAACAGGAACATTTACAGAACTTTCAGGTGAATTCAAGGTGCAAAATTTTTAAAATTATGTCCATAACAAAATTTTGTATGCAATTTGAAAATGAAACATTTATTGTGGCTTGATTTTCAAAAAAGCTTTGTGCTTTTGATTATGTCTCTGTCAATTGTGAATATTTTTTGTGATTTAAAAAAGGAAATGTTAAAAACTTTGACAAGCATCTAACCCTGTTTCAAGTTTGATGTTTGGTGCCAAGGAAATGTTTTTATAAATTTTTAAATTTTGAAAAGGGGGACAAAAAATTTAAAAATCCCACTTTAACTCACAACAATTTCTTCAAAATCAGCTCCATTTCAAAATTTTAACAGGGCTGGAAGCGCATTTAAGTTTTACAAATTTAGCAATTTTAACTTGGGAAAAATATTAAGAACTGAATCATTTGAAAATGAAAATGTGAAAAGATTTTTTTCCCAATTTTGGTTCAACTTTCAGAAACATTTTGCATTTTTCATGATAACCCAGCAAAGAATCTGGGCATCCTGCAGTTAGGCATACCAAGGGATGGACTAGCTATAGGGATAGGAGATGGGCATAGGAGTCCCCATGCGTGGGATGCTCTCCTGAAGTTGGATGCATCCCATGGGATTCCCTAAAAGATGGGCATCTGACAACCATCCCTGGGGATGGGGCGGCATCCCCAGATGCATCCTGCCATCATTGCAGGCAGCCGTTGGCCTTGGCTTGGGGGTGAGGGGGGGAGTGGGGAGGGCATGCCCAAACCCGTTAGAGTACAAAATAAAATTTGCAAGTGCTTAAGTGAAGTTGAATTTGAACTTTGTAGAAGTCACTACAGTGACTTGCAATGACTTGAGACATTTTGAAATGTTATTATGTAATATAAATAAGACATTTTGAATTTAGCTGCATTAAGAAGTACTTTTTCTTGAATTTCAAAAATCATATCTGAACTCTCCAATGTAATTTTTGAGTTGGCTTCAGAAAACATGTTGCTGTGGGTTTAAAATGGACAGAAATACACAAATGAGGTCTTGAATTGTAGACAACTTCATTGTCAAGCCTTGACATATTTTAATGTAATTTTTATATTGGTGGTATTTTTTTGGCAAGACAAAAAGTAGCTGAGTCCCAAATGGGGCACATGGCAGGTAATGGAT
Organism: Notodromas monacha; assembly: GCA_905338405.1. Lineage (NCBI taxonomy): Eukaryota > Metazoa > Arthropoda > Ostracoda > Podocopida > Cyprididae > Notodromas > Notodromas monacha. The sequence continues at coordinate 6,602 of CAJPEX010004780.1, read as the reverse complement.
TAAATATGATCAACCTCACAAAGTTGCCTTACAAAGTGTTGCAGAATCTGTTGGCTGAGAGACTAACTCACAGAAAGTCTCTTGGCTGACAGACTCACTCACAAGAAGTCTGTTGGCTGAGAGAGTCACTCACATAAAGTCTGTCAGCCAAAAGACTCAGATTGTGTTATACCTATTGGTAGAAAAAGTTTTTCATTGAGTTTTGCTGCAGGAGTGAAGGAATTGTTATGCTTTCTTCCCCTCTTACAACAATTTGCTCCTGTAGGCATTATGTGTGTGTAATGAGGGTTGATCTTTACATATTAGCATTACAAGGTATATCAAAGATGTGAATTTTCTTCTGCTGCAATCATTCCATAACTCAGCTCTTGGGGATTTAAGAGTTGCATTAGGATTAAGAACTGTGCAATAATCCCAGCCTAGCACTGAGAGATGTCCATCCCAGTTTAGGTGGGATTTGTTGGTTTTATTGGTTCTAGCTTTGTAATGCCACAGATATTGCAAATTTTTGTTTCAAACAATCCAGTTGGATAGATGTGGGTTTCTTACTTATACCCATATGGAAGATATAAGTAAGAAAACAGACAAGTGACACCTACATCAAGGTGGAAGTACTTGGAAGATGTAAAAGAATAGGGCATATGGGCTATTTCAAGATATTTGTTGCAAAAAATTCAGCTGGATAGTTATGGGTTTCATACCAATACCCATATGAAAGATGAAAGTAAGCAAACAGACAAGTGACACCTACATCAAGCTGAAAGTACTTGGAAGATGTAAAAGAATAGTGCATATGGGGTATCTCAAGATTTGTGTTGCAAACAATCCAGTTGGATAGTAATGGTATTCATACCTCTACCCACATGAAAGACAAATGTAAGAAAACTGACAACCCAGCAAATAATTTACCCATATTTTCACCCGTCAAACACCCATCATACACAGGTAGCAGCCACCCGTTTTGGGAAACAGGTACTGGGTAAAAAAAAAAACGGGTGATCACCCGTAGAACCACCCATTTTGGCATACGGGTGTTTTTACAGGTGAATGTGCTGAGCACCCGTTTTCTCCAAACGCCTGCTTTTTTAAAGCTAAGAGAGATTCAGCCATCATATACATGTGAATCACCCGTTTTTGGAAAAACGGGTGAAAAATAAACAGCATGCGCCATTTATACAGCTGTATAAAGGGGGCGCGCCGTTTTTACAGCATTTATAGTGGCCCATATGCTTTATAATTGGCACACATCATTTATACAGCTGTATAAAGGGGACAAGCCGTTTTTACAGCATTTATAGTGTCCTATATGCTTTATAATTGGCGCATGCCTTTTATACAGCTGTATAAATGGTGCGCGCTGTTTCTACAGCATATGGGCCACTAGATGAATGCTTATAAACAGCGCACGCCATTTATACAGCTGTATAAAGGGCATGCACTGCTAATACAGCATTTGTCTAGTGGCCCACATGCTGAATAAATGGCACAGGCCACTCTAAAGTGGCATGCACTGTTCATTTAGTAGCTCAGATGCTGCATAAACAGTGCAGCCCAATTTTAGCCAATTGGTGCTTCAAAAATGTAGTGCATAATCTGTTCATCATTCAATCACAACTATCTAGGCATACACACACCAGTAGGACAGCACACACACATAAGCTCACAAGGGCAACAGACAAGCACAGACAAATATCAACAGACACAACATTCCCCAGACAATACATGGAAAATTTTCAAATACGCTGGGGATTCAAACCACCGCCCCATGAAAACTGTGCACTTCACCATAACAACTAGGTTACACAACCAACATGATGTCTGAAGGTTGTAGTGCACTGCTATATTATACTGTTGCAGCTGTGTTTGAGAACAGCCCAGAGAACAGCACAGCTCTGTAAAGATATACATGTGAAAAATTCTCTGTTCTCTATATGCATGGATCTCTATGTGTTAATGATGATTAAAATTTCTGTAGTCTTTTGTTTTGGATGCATTGTTTATGTGGTTTCAAATTTTCCAGTTTCACTTTTTAAAACAAAAGTATTTTTAAATGCTTTATAGTGTATATATATGTTACAAATGGTATTTTTTATCATTCAAGGTTTCACTTGTGTGAACCTGCTAAAATCTGATTGTGGTGACTTGTCACCAGCATCTTTTGTAGTGCACCCTTTCATTGATGCAGCTCATGCCCTTTTTGTTTACATTAACTCTTTTGCTGATTGCAACTCTGTTTCCTGTATGCTTGCCTCTGATACTAACCAGAGTCAAGCATTCCAGTACTGTTTCTTGAGACTACAATGTATGCCTCCATGTTACCTGATACTGCCTTCCAGCAGCCCCCTCTCAGCAACAGAGTTTCCATTAAATACTAGACTGGTGTTGCACAAAGTTCCTGGCTAGACTTATGACCCCTTTATGTCATTGACTCTAATAACCACATGGCTGAACCAGCCTCCAAGACTAGCAATATAAAAACCCCTGCAAATCTCT